>JAOBYF010009460.1:0-13452 GCA_025403605.1 Parazoanthus darwini
AGCCTCTTTGTTCTTGTAAAGTTGTTCTTATAAAAAAAAGCGTGCAGTCGATTTTTACAACATTTTATATATGTAAGTCCGGAACTAATAGGGCCGCTAGATTACGCAAACCTGCAATCGCGAATTTTAACTGATAACTGATATTCAGGTACCCCATCCAGACCCTAATATCTAGCTGCGACAAACCTGCCACATGGAAAAATGTGTTATTGGTCTTTTTCTTTAACATATTCAATTTATAGATATGTATTTTGTAATTATAGAATGAAAGCTCAAATATGAGGATCAAGATAGAAGACAAGCTAACACATGTGTCTTATGTTCTCGTAAGCTTGTAGGAAGGGGGGGCAAAAGTGTTTCAAGTGCTTATCAGAACAAAGCGACAAACTATTACGTTTTAAAAACTAAATTGATTAAGAAATAATATGAAGGCTGTGATAAAATCGGAATCTCAGTCATGTACCATGTGAGGACCTGACAAAAAAGTTGTTTTTGATATAAGCAAATCTTCCATTTTTGTGTCGTAGATCATGAATAAAAAACTTATTTCGTTTTGATATAACTCAGTACCAATAATCTTTAACCCTGACTTAAATTGCCTGTAATCAGTCATCCGGTGTGATTACGGGCTTATGCAACTGCGGAGTGTTTACAAACATTTTCTTGTTTGCCCTTTTGAAAGTTGGCTGATTAAACTATATTGTTATTTTTTTATATTTCTTTTAAAATAACGCCAAAAAAATATATGATTCTCTTCCATCACATTATAGCATGTGCTTTGTTTGTATAGCGGTCGTCCTCGGAGGCACAGGGGCAGTCAATATCGCGTCGGATAGCAAATTGTGAATTATCGGCCGAGAGCGATATGGACGATTAGGGAGTTTTTTATAAAAACAATTAACTTTACAAAATCAACAAGTCTCGGATTGGCCAAAATTTAAGAACATTTTAAGTACAAGGTGATGCTCAGACTCGATAGCTAAATTTCGAAACCTGGGACAATCACTTGAAATCGTCTCTGGAAAATGACTCAGCGAATCCATGATTATTCCACGGGGACGAATTGATCAAAAACTGACACCCGCCAAGCAGTACGTATTCCAATACATGTATCGCAATACCTTAGAATCAGTTTTTAATCGATTTAAACCACATATAGAAATAAGAACAATTTAAGAACAATCTGAGGCTCAAATCGCCAAAAAATTAAGAACAATGAGCCTCGGCCAAATTTACTGGTTCTTATAAAAAAAAAGCGTCAGTAGAGTGAAGCTGAATTTTCTCCCGCCCGTTGGTCCACCATTAGGTCTTCGGAGATGGTTAGCAGTATTTTCACATTTTTATGTGGCTATTGTTAACTTTTCTTCATAACTTTTGTTTAAGGATGAATCAAACTCGAATCTATCAGTCAAACCAAACAAGTTAAGTAACAGTAACCAAACATTCAGTTTCTCGTTAAATTGTCTATCTAATAAGTATTCTAGTTTCTAGTGGTAAAGACTGAGAACCCTTACTGACATTGCCACTATTGTAGTATTTTGAAGTATATAAAACCGTTCATGCAGGAACATGTACTAAGCCACAACATCCGATTAAATCGTCTTCGTCTCAAACAAAGCCAAAGTCCTCTTGACCTCGAGATCTTGAGTAGCAAATCAGGTCACATATGTGTAGTCATGTACTCGGTCAATGCCCCACTCATTACGAAATTTAGGTTTTATGAGAAAAAATTACAAATATTATCAAAGAGACATCAGTGAATTCTGCAAGGCAGATTTGTCAAAACTTAGCGCAAATCACCAAATGTATCAAGAAAAAGAAAACCATAAGACGAAAACATGTGGTTACCTTTCTTTGTTATATCTGTAATTAATTTTGAGATATATTTTATATTCTACTTAATTACAGTATTTTATTGCGCAACATAAAATATCTCCTTTCTCATGATCGGTGCCCGCATTTCACAATTACTCACCGCATTTACTTTCTCATATTATTCTTTACACATGATAAAAAAGGTTAAATTCTCAAGTTCTTTCGATTAGATCCGGATCCTCAGACTGTCAGTTTTTATTCTAATTCACGAGAACTATTACCATTGCAATATATTTCGCACAATTGCGTCTTGTGAAATACGTTGATGATTGTCAATGGCTGATGGCCTTCAGTATGGCAAAAGAAAAATTGAATGATGGTGAGAAACCGAGAGTTTTGTCTATTTTTTTTGGCCTAAAGTTAACAATTCATTGATTTAATAAACTCCAACTGAGAAAGTTTAAGTCATGAGTTAATGACACAATGTTTTGTTTTTAACACACATTTCACTCAGTTACATTGATGGGAAAGTTGTGCAACAATCCAAATATCGTATCCTACACCGAAAGATGACGTAAGCCTCGCGGTCGGAAAGCATATTAAAGCGTAATTTAACAACACTCCGAGTCAATTGACTACGTGTGATGTTGCAAATACGGCCTTTCCCTTATGTCACTATAACAAATTTTTGGGCACCCTTAAAAAACCCAAGGGTAAGCCAAGGGTGGGAGTAAGTTCTGTGTAGACGACAGGTACGACCAGTTACCGAATTCGAGTAACTTCCGTTAACTGTTATCAGTGAAAACTTGACCGTGGCCCCTTCGATTAAATTGATATCCAGTGTAGCCGTTTACTCTAACCTTAGTTGGTAGAGGGGGAGATCCTCTAACAACTATGCTTAAACTGGGTCGACAGCTTAGTTTGAAAAGAGATTTTAATTATCATTAGAATAAACAGTATCGGTCATAATTTTACAGAAAACCCGCACTGTAAATCTTTTAAGATAGATCGCTCAGCTGGTTCTTTTCCGCTGTGTACCATTACCAAGGCCCTTTTAAAGAAAAGGGCCGATACTATTCGCAAGTAATTGAATTTAGACATTGTCAGCTCAGTATGCTCTACTGATTCGGCCTTCATCAACATCTGAAAACGGCAACTTTTTAAAGTACTTATTACCAGGGTTTGCCTCGTTTATACAATTATATGCACTGTATTTCCCACCCAGGTATTTAGCCCTTCGTGGCCGACAAACCGGTAAAAATCTTCCGACGTTCGAGTCAAGCTGACAGCTCGAGTGAGTTCAATAATAGCTTCCTTGAAAAGGTTGGAGTCAAAACGGCCTTTGACTTTGAGGAATAACGGCATATGTAGTTTTTGTTACACAACAAAGAGGCTTTTAGCTTGCAGAAATTATCGACAGTATAGAAGTATTCGAAAGTATCGGTTTAATAGCTGTCGCACACGTTAAAATGTAGTCGGCTATTTCAGTGTATGACATGTAAATAGAAACTAAATAGTTCATGAAACCAAAAAAAAAATAACAAATGCCACATTCTACCACGGTCTACTAATGAATAGACAAATTTTAGAAGCTCTAACTTTGTATTTTAAAATATATAAAATAGTTGTATGGCCGTATCTATACGACTATTTTATTTTATAGCCTGAATATCAAAAGGGAAATTTTCAGCGATACGATGGTAAGAAGCCAAAACCAAGTTTTATAATACAATCAAGAAAGATTAAGAAAACAAAGCTATACAGTCCTGGCGATTACATAACATAAACGTCGGAAACTAGCTAGTGCAAGGCATATTTGAGGTAAACCGGAAACTTGTCGGCGGAAACCACGACACAGATAGTCACGGGATTTTTGCCTCCCCACGTTGTAACACTCGCTTTTTTTCTTAAATCAAAACCAGTTAACCAGGGCTCATTGTTCTTCCGTCTTACAGTACACTATAACTATATGTCTAAACCTTTCTTCTTTCAATGTAATGAAAAGTCTAATACAATAAAATACAAATAAAATACAATTTTCGCACCCTCTCATTCGCTAAGACCTGTGTTTGTATTGATCAGTATTTCGTAATAACACTTTAATTCTTTCTTTACTTGCTTCTCGACGCGTAGTCGAGTTAGGAAACATGTAACTGCCTCAAAAGTAATTAAGGTGAAAACTAAGGTTGTCACGAGATCAAAGAAATCATTCTGAGTTTGTTCTTGATCGACTTTTTTCTTAGAGTTTTTATAGGAAAAATCGAACTCCTGTTCTCGCAAAGCTTCTTCCAATAACACTGAAAAAAACCTGTGAATGTTCGGTTTGAGTTTAAATATCGCCACGCCGAGTTTGTAGTAGAACAGCTTAACTAAAAATGGCACTGCTTCCCATTTCAATAAAAACATTTTTCATAAACCTTGAATATGTAACTGTTATTTTTGAAACAACGTTTAAAAAATGTCTAAGAAGACGATACAGAGATACGTGCATTTCTTGCATTTAGAGTCTGCGTATTAAAAGGTCTGGCGCAATGAATGGCTTTGTACATAACATCCGGCCATGCAGTTGCTGGTTACCTTTGAAACACTGAGACTTACCTGTAGCGGCAGCAATGCAGTTAGGTATAAGCACAGCAATGCCGTTGACGAAAACTGCGGCATTTCCATGTTAAGCTTTTTATCTCTACTATCTTCCTCCTTAAGGCTATAATTTTATGTGTTCAAGGATTAAAAAGATACAGCCACCGCACTGTCTCGAGCTGTGCGCGTCTGAAAAAGAAATTAGTGTTTTGATGGCTTTTGCCCTGGGGGTGACGGGGCACTGCCGATGCGAAACACGAGAAGATCGGATCCGGATCAGTCGCCGAAAATGTTCGATGAGGTTCGGTTTTGGCTTGCGAGCAGGCTCGCTAACGTACGGTGAAACGTGCGAAAAAATTGGTTGGGATGGTAGGGGGGGGGGGGAGGGGTGTAAAAAAACTCGTGCAGAAAACATTGAACCTGGAATATTTTGCATACCGTTTAAATGTGCTGAAATTCAAGCGATCCTAGCACGCAAATGAGCGGGCTATCAGCAATTTATACACATGCGTGTGTATATATTTAACAACTATTCCACAAACGGGCGTTGGATATGAGCGTTTAGATAGTGGACGAGTTAGTTATCATAATCATATCCACCGCGCGTGAATGGAGTAACTGTTTAATTAAATACCAAACACTGGATAAAAATATCACGAACTTTATTATTCAACCGACTCGAGTTTTCGGCCATTCTGAGGTAAAATTTTCCGTGATAAAATTTTAGTTTCCGTATATGGACAAACCGCAGGATATAGAATTTAGATCTTAATTAGAAATCCAATCAGATAACAAGAAATTCAACATCAAGTGTTTGGTATTTTATATGCACATGCGCTGCCACGATTTTTTGTCGTCCCGTATATAAGTGAATTTTTAAAAAAATGTAATACGAGGGAAATATTATATGAATGGCTGCCATAGACGTGTCAGCAAGCCACTCGGCAAAATTTCAAAATGGCGGAAATGTCAAATGCAGCCGAGAGAATTAGATATTGTCATAATCAAAATGTCAAACATAATGGCTAATCCAGTTTTTCATGCAGACAACAGATCATATAGACAATTATCCTTGTCAAGGAGAAAAATCCTGTAACTAAAATCATAGCAAACGCGGGACAAGTGACGTGTCAAGTGATCGCTGCACGGGACTTAATACGGTGTAACGCATCAAATATTTGCGGCTACTTTTTATGCCTACACTCTGAAATTGGCTGTTGCAAATGAAGTAAATATTGTTTTGTTGTAAGTAAAATCTGAAAAAAGTGTGATAAAACAGACTGCAGTCTTCGATCTTGCTGTGACACGTGCTATGCTATGCTGGGCGATCAATCGATCGATTGCGCTTTTTTGACAGTCCATGACACTTTCTCAATAAATCCTGTATGATATGATCCTGATCTTCACAAGGTAAGAGCTATTCGATCATGTCTTTGATCTTTTTAAGATTAAGTATTTTAGATATACATATATTTCAAATGTATATGTTTTCGTTCGCTCACACATGACACACTGTTATCTGCTGAGGTCTGGTTGAATCGCTGTATTGGTCAGTAACAAGTTATTTGTGTATGTTCAACTATCAGTACTTAAAATTTATTGTGAAAGCCGAGGTGTATGTAATATCAGACATGTTTTAAATTAAAACATACTTCTGTTAAATTTTTAATGCAATCATAAAAAAATCTACAAAATTTTGATGGCATAAATTATACAATTACCAGACAATCTACAGGTCTCCCAGGCTATCTATTGTACTCAGAATTTGGCTACTTTTCTAAAACACAAATTCCTTCTAGAACCTCTGAATGTCTAACTTTCAAGCACCTTTTATGTTTAAATACGCCTCTTTTAGTAACCTTTTGTATCCAAATGAATTTTGAAAAAAGGAGCCGGGATATTTAAAATAAAGGACCTAGTTTATACACTTCTCACAAATCTCCAAGGCTATCTGTTGTACTCAGAGTAGAGAGTTTGCTAGCTTTTCACACAATTGTCAGTGAGAATCTCCGGATGTCTAACTTTCAGTCACGTTTGTTTAAAAACGCTTTTATTAGTATCTTTTTTCTATGCAAATGAATTTTGGAAAAGTGAGCTGGGATACTTAAATTAAGAGATTCCTAGAGATCTCCCAAGCTGTCATTTGTAATAAGAGCTGAAAATATGGCATCTTCCCTCACAAAAATCATAAAGTACTTGAATAATAAAGAGAATTCAAGTTTTTAAAAATGACCCCCCTAAAACAATATTTTCCTCATGCTGAAAATGTGCTCTTGCGTTGAAATGTTCTCACTTGTGTGTCAGACAGACCATGCAATGATGCATTGCAATACCTGGCTCCAGGAAATCACAATATCCTTTACAAGCAATAGCAAAAGTTTCTTGTTCTAAACGCCTGTCATCCCATTATTACTGATTGAGGTTGAATTTGTCATTACAGGGGGGGGGGGTGCAAAATTCTCTACTCGGTTAAACGTGACAGTATTGTGAACCTTTATTATAGAATTTATTCCCCTTAACCTTTCCCCCAAACCAGTTCAGATGCAAACCTCCGAGCCAGTGAACAAGAGCTAAAACCCGGGCTCAAACCAAGTTCTTTTCTTAACTCCACATACAATCGAAGAGTTTCAGAGGAATTGCAGAGTTCTAATACTTACAAAAAGTGAAACGAATTTGAAAACAGATCAGGATCAGTTTTTACATTATATAATAAAACACTTTATCAAACTAAATTCCACTCCAATTCATTTATCTTCTGTGGAGCAACCGCCATTTTGAAAAATACCCAGAAGGCCCTGGGGACGAGTTTGCTGGTTGGTTACCGGTTAGGGGTGGACCATTTGATCTTTGAGGGGGAAAGGGGGGATGGGAAGGATTGAGAAACAAAATTTCCTGCAGAGCTGTCACAACGAAAAAAAAATCATGCAACACAGATGGCCAAGAAAAAAAATGCCTACACAAACGCGAGGGGAAAAAAATTTCGTACCATCCCAGGATGAGGTGTGATGAGCTACAGCTTAAAGCTATTTTTCACATGTTAGATATTGTGTGATTTCAATTCTTCTGGTGTCTTCCTTTTGCCAGTAAAGAAAAACCTTTAAGTATGACACAGAAAGCAGCATGCAATATGTACTTTATTTTTATCCATGGGAATAAATTATTGTTACTCCCAAACTCATACTTGTATGTCAGCTGCATGTCCTGGTTTGATAACCTCAATATTATTCTTACCAGTACATTTGATTTTGTTCACAGACCTATCGATGCTTAAACTAGCAATGTAGTCCCTGGAGTATCCTATCACTAGAAAATTGCCCATATAGCGGAATGTTTTCAAATCTTCAATATAAGTAATTATTAGCCATAAAATTACTAAATCTACCTTATAATTTTTTTATATCAAATTGCTGAAAAAAAATTTCCTGCAACAGATGTAACAGGGAAAAAATATTTGGGCAAAACCTTTATAAACGAAAAAAATTGCCAGCACCATTGGGCAGCAGACCAATTCTTCCAACCCCTCCCCCCCTCCCCCTCCTCAAAGATCAAATGGTCCACCCCTAAGTACAGGGGAGTCAGTTCTCGTTGGAGGAACAAGGCTGTGAGGAGGAATGCAAGGGCGTAGCTGAATTACGGACTTTTGGCACTGTCATCAGTTTGCTCCAGGACAGTTCTATATCCAGTCTCTTTTCCAGATAATTTTGATTTGCGCGCGCAATGCATTGTTTGTCAAAACTATGCGGTCCTCGTCCCAGGCTCCAATTGTCCAGCGAGCGTGTGAAAAACTTAATGCATGCTTCGAGAATTGTCAACTTTATTACACAAATTAAATTAATTATATCTTTACAGTTTTTTCTGTGAGAATTTGATACCCAGATCATAAAAAAGACATTGTATTGCATGGACCGTCCATCAAAACGTCTTCTCGCGCTCTGATTGGCTACTGACGGCAGAGCTGTCAAAACGAGATCGTCTGGTTCTCACTACATGTAACATTTTTAACAGAGCTGAAATACAATCAATTCTTGCTTTTCATCTGACATCAGAGCCACCTTAGTGTCTCTTGTTGTGGACATCAACATTGCCGCCATGCCCTTTGTCATTGAATCCTCAGGGACCGAGTGAAAACCAGCAATGGGGCCAGCAAAAAATGCTTTTTTTGCAAAATCTTTGCGGTGAAAAACCGAATGCAGCAGCACGAAATAGAATAGATACTAACACCACTAACACTTAGAAGTTTTGAAGAAAAACAGATCAAATTCAGTGATAAATAATGCAACTTTTAACCAAACTTTTTGGAAAAGGGGCAAACTAAACGCTCTCCTTGTTGCACTGAGTGGATAAAAATAACTAAATTGATTACGGACGTTAATTTATTTTCTTTATTTTACAGGTCATTACACACGGACGTGTCACAAATTAAACATACGTATCGGTAAAGACATGTCACTCGTAATAAGACTAAAGTAGTGCCATTCTTTAACAGTATCATCGCTCCAGGTCTTCACCCCCCAACGCTATTTCCCAATAGCATGGGATTGTAACACAAAACCAGGTAACTAGAATATAGAACGAACAGCTGCTTTACGCAATTAAACGACCAAATCAGGGATCCAGCATCCTTTTCGCGCATCTTTAGTTTCGCGCAGTTGAAAACTTTCGGCAGATAGAGAATTTGAGTTTCACCGCAAGATAACGAGAGTACCGATTTTTCTAAACGAGCGTTAAATTAAGTTTAATTGCCTTATTTCACTATGAAGTCCCAGTTTGTTTACATATTTCTCTCTACAGAAGTCTCCGTACTGCACTTTGTAACTTAAACAAAGTAATGTTGATCACTAACATTTTCGACCATATGTGGATTATATCTGCAGCGGGATGAGTGGAAATTCACTCTCAAAATACGTATTACTGTTGAATTGCGGGATTGAAGTAGGGGAAAACGAAATAAAAGCAAACCAAATTATTACGCTTACAAGGCACCGCGATAAAATTTTTTGAACTTTTAATGGTCAAATAAGCGAAGACGAAATAAAACTAATCCCGACTTTCTCAGTTGAAGTAAGAAAGATTTTGTGTGTGTGTTAGTATGCACCCTATGACGTCATTGTGAAAACGGGAATTATTGTTTCATGACAGCGAACCGTTTTAATTTTTCCGATTGACTTGACGGTACCAAAACAAAGGACGTCAAGAGTCCGATCTGGGCCCTTTAAGCGGATCTATTTTTAAGAAACTAATTTGAAAACAGAAAAGTGAAAAAAAGAGACTTCCTTATTTCAAGTTTTTTTTTTAAACATTTTTCACGGATTCGGGCTTAAAGGTAGTTGTTCAAAGCGACTGTTTACCTTCACTCGGGAATGCAGAAAGAGATGTTGGTAATCTCACTACCTATCTCAAGAAATTCGGTATTTCATCTTAATGAGTTAAGATTGGATGACAAGTTTCTTTTTTTCTCACAAA
The DNA here is from genome assembly GCA_025403605.1 of Parazoanthus darwini. Lineage (NCBI taxonomy): Eukaryota > Metazoa > Cnidaria > Anthozoa > Zoantharia > Parazoanthidae > Parazoanthus > Parazoanthus darwini. The sequence goes on from JAOBYF010009460.1 coordinate 9,859, forward strand.
ATATCAGTTTATTTCATGCTGACAATATAAGGAGAATATGGATATTGATAAGCTTGGCGGGAGTGAACGTGATAATATGTCTAGCATGAACACCAATAATCACAGAAACGTTTCAACTCATCTCACAAAAATAAGTTATTTAATCTTCAAATTACAGCATTACACTCTAAAATAATCATAGATTTTCTGTTCTAAAATAATAAATATAGATATTTTCCAGAAACTCCAACCAAGCCAGCTACAGATGTACTACAAACAGGAAATGGAGCTTCTTAAAAATGTTGTTTTTGAGTAGTTCTTTCAAAATAACTACTTTACAGATTGAGCAATTTCTATACATATATGTGTGCTCGTATTGAAAAATGCTGACGGCAGAGAACTCATGTACGTAACCTTAAATACATCTTCTGTAAGTACACGGGCGCGCGCTCGCGTGTGGTTGTGTGTGCGGAGGGTGGGGGGAGAGGGTGAGGGGAAGGTCCGGTCACGACAATTGCTCAGATATTGACATACATCTGTTTTGGGATATCTACTAAAGGATTTGAAAGGAAACTGAAATGATACATTATAAATCTGAATCTTCTACTAGCTTCTAAACGTTGGAACAGACACTTCAATCCACCCTCAACAGGCATGGTCTAGCCTTTGTGTTCCTCCATGGACACGTGGGCTGATCTTGAACTGTTGTCAGTTAGTTGAATAAAGGCCAGTTTTAGCCAGCCACAATCATTCCGCCTTGTTTCGCTCTTTACTGTCTCCACGTCAGCTTGCTAAGGTAATTCTTGGATTGCACCTGACGTCATAGCCGCCATGTTGGTGTACAATAACAATAGAGTTGTAATTACTTTCTTTTGTTGTGTCAACAACATGGCCGCATTGCACCTGTAGTTGCATTGCATTACAATGTATTGCCTTGCATTGCCCGAATTGCACTGCATTGTATCGTATCGAGCTGCATTGTATTGATGTGCTGCGCTTTTCATTGCACTGTATTAAATTGTACTGAACTGCTGATTACATTGCACTGCAAGGTGTGCGAGAGCACGAAAGATTGCGGTTTCTTTTGCCGTAACACAGTATTTGAGTACGAAAATTCGGTTGGTCTCAATACTTCTGTCTGATCGTCCTCAAGACGAGACAGAGCTCATATTGACTTTCTCGAGCCACGGTTCTTGGTCAGCTGGTGAAAGCAGTCCTGGCAAACTCTAACGGGGCGGCTGATCTGCAGTCTGTCGATGGGGGCCTCGAATCTGCTGCACCTATATTGATGGGCAGCAAGAAGATACTCGTTAATATTCAAGATATGCAAAATGCATGGCCGATTTAGGAAATGGTTTATCATGCAATATCAAACATTTCTACCCTTCAAGAGTGCAGTGATATCACTGTCTGTATGTCTATCTCCAACTGATTCACAGGCTAACTATCTGTCTGTCTGTCTGTCTGTCTGCCTGCCTGTCTATGTGCCTGTCTGTCTGTCTGTATAGAAGGGCAACAACCAGGGCTGTACTTATTTAGCACAAAATACACTGCCACAGTCCCTGCAATGATGCCACTTATTGTCTGTCTGTCTAAGATGATACGACACTATGCTGGATTCTACTTAAGTTTACTTGGTACACGGTCCCTGAAGGATGTCGCCTTCTGTCTGAGCAACTTTGTTTCTCTGACGACTGATGGTATGTGATGACAGAGCAGCATACAGGATTGTAATTTGGCATAGAATACATTCCCACAGTCCCTGCGGTGATCCAACTTATTGTCTGCCTGTCTGTCAGTCAGTCTGTCTGTCTGTCTGTCTATCTGTTTGTCTGAGGAAAGGCAACAACACGGCTGTACTTACTTAGCACAGAACACCTTGCCACAGTCCCTGCAGTGATGTCTTCTCTCAAGTTTAGCAAATCTAACACTGCAGGAAGAACACGAGTCTGCGCTCTCATCCTTGATCCAATGATTGGCCATTCGTCCTGAACAGAGACGAAACAGCATCAGATGCACACATCAGCCAAGCTGCCTCACTTTCTTCTATCACTTTCTGTGGCGGTTTCTCACTGAACGCCAGTCGCCATCTGTTTGTCTGTCTGTTTAACTGTTTGCTTTCATTTCTTTTATTTTGTCTTCCTACCAGCTCAGTCTGTTGGCCTGTTTGATCATTCTATCTCCTTTTTTGCTTGCTACCAGTCTGCATTCTTTCACTGATAGTCTCTTTTCTGTCTCTCTTTTTTCATCGGTTTCTGTCTGTCTCTGCGTCTTTGTCTCTCTTTTCATCGGTCTTGCCGTCCGTCTATCGGCCCGTCCGTTCGTTTGTCTGTCTGTCTGTCTGTCCGTCCGCCCGTCTGTCTGTCCGTTTGTCTGTCAGTCTACCTAATTTAAATGTATGTGTGTATGTACACTAATGAAGTTCCTCTGTTAAACAAAATTAAAACTAGTTTGGCAAGAGTAAAGGCAAACAATTTAAGTAAACAAGCGTCATGAATTTGCCAAAAAAATGCGGTCGGTTAAAAGTTAAGTCTTTCAATCACAGCATTATTAAATAACACCCATTCAATCAATTTGTCCGCCTATCATCCCAGTACCTGCCGCATCGGTTACACTCCAGCTGTATATTCTCCCCCGACCGTCTCCAACGAGCAGTTTCTTGTGATCCCTAGCAAGACACGCTCAACAGTTAGTATTGCTATTCTGATTATTTGATCATTTGAATTTGAGGTTACTATCGGGAAGTGAAGTGCTGCCGACACATTACCTTTCAAACCTCCTTGTACACGAGGTATTAAACAATATTATCATGTGACATCGCGAGGCAGGTAAAAAAAGATAATTTTACATACGAAATAACGCTTCATCGTGCTGTTAAGCACCGAAATGGGCTTGACACCACAATAAACCTATTCCAAAATACTTGACGGAGTAAACCGTCGTTAATTCTGCTACTCCACATTTTTTCTCTCTTATGACAAAGGGCGGGAAATAAGTAAACCAAACTGCTTCTAGTTTTTATTTTGCACAAACTTTAACTATTTGAATTTTTCACTGCTCTTCCTAACTTTCTTTGCACTTCATATCGTTATCTGAGGCTCAACAAGGCAAAAGTTTACTTAAACTTACTTTGATATCTTAAGCGCCGTGATGGCAGCGGGAGCTTTGTTGTCCGGTCGATCGAAGGCTGTGTGCATAGTCAACTTGTTCCTTAGGACGAGTCTTCTCTTCCACACTGGAAACCAGTAAAATGTATTGCAAAGTAAATTTAAAAAAATAAATTTGACGAGAAACTGAGATTATTTCTTACATTTGGCTTATATTGAGCATACAGCAGGCCAAACCACCGGGATCGCTCCCCATTTTATATTTCGAGATCTTTTTAGTTCCCTGCTAGAATGTCGAGAGACTGTGCACGGACAGAGTGGCAAGAGAAAGTTTCCGAAATTATTCAATCCTCAGCAGGGAAAGGGGATTGAGCCTGGAACCTAGGACTGAGGTCTAACTGACCGAGGCAACCACATTGACATAATAATAACAGTAATAATAATAATAATAATAATAATAATAATAATAATAATAATAATAATAATAATAATAATAATAATAATAATA
>JAOBYF010009571.1:0-13451 GCA_025403605.1 Parazoanthus darwini
AGCGTGCGTCTATCGAGTTATGGATGCACGTGGGAAGTTGGGAGAGCACGAGAGAAGCGTTAGAGTGGCACGAGGCGAAGCCATAACTCGATAGACGCACAACTAAAGTATGGACCATTTCTTTTAGAACATTGCCTCTGCCACTTTAATAAAAAGTACACGTAAGCTGATAACGTACAAAATTCTCCTAAACCGTTCTGAGCGTTTTTATTGTTTGAACGCGAGCACGCGATTTAATAGACGCACGGGCGTGCGTATATTGGGTTATAGATGCACGCTCGCGCCATACAAAAAGCGCGCAAAAAATTGCCAGCTATGTTCTAATATTGGTTAGATTCGATCACGTGATATCCTTCGCAGGGCAAAAATCAGCGTATACACCAGGGCAAATATCTCTGATGAAGAGAGCTTTGCTAGGGAAGTTGATTTTCCCATAATTTATTGCAATGTTTACTCTTATCCGAACTTTCAAAACACCTTTTCCTGTTAGGTCCATTCCAACCAATCCAAATACTACTCATCTTGATCTGAAATCGAGGCTTGTCACGGCAAATTTCAATTGCCATTTTGAACAAACTTCAAACCAATACATTGTTGAACCTTGCTAAACAGTTAATACTTTCATCACTGTGAAGAATTCTTAGAGAGAAGTTGCAGAAGATAATGCCACGGCGGCAGCAAAATTAGGTAAGCAGCAAATTGTAAAATCAAATACTTTTGTTATAGCAAGTCTCTGCCGGAAAGTTTTTGTTCAAGTAAACTGTAAAATCATACTCAACATATGCATAAAAGAAGTCCGAGTTTCATTCAGGTTTTCAAATCCATTTGTAGACAGTATTTAAGACTGAAGTTCGCAGTTACAATTGTAAAACGATACCGAGTTTTGTTACTAAACTTTGACACGGAAAATAAACAGGTTTGGGTTTTAATTTTATTCATTGTTCACGGCGACATTTCAAAGATGTCCGCTTTAAGACTTTTCAAAACGCTCAAGATTCCTTAACCAAAAATTGTCTAAAACATCTTAGCCCGGCGTTGCTAAATATCTTTTTGACATGTTTTAGAAAAGCAATGGTTTCCAAGTAAATTTCATTTTAAAGTACTAAATAAAACCGTCAACTGTCTAGAGGACATTCAGGTTTTGTTAGCGGTTCAATGAAACTTCATACACGCGCGTTAACTGTTGAGTGTTGGTTGTCTCGAATGAAAAATTATTGCTGAATCGTAAAATGAATAAACTACTTCCGTAGTATATGTTGTACTGAGTTTATACAGTCCTTCGGCTTCCAAATTGTCCTCAACTTCGTTTCGGGCAAACGTTCACTTTTCGGACAATTTGTCAGCCTCAGTCCTATATAACTTAATACAACATACCACGGAAGTAGTTTATTCACAAATCATAGAAAAACAAAATGAGCCCGTGAACTATGTTCAGATATATATGCATGCATGATTTTTTAAGTTCACGAAAGGGGTGTCTAGGAACACGAGCCGTAAGCGAGTGTTTCTTTGGTGATTTAATGTTTCTTACTGTCAGTGAGCACTTCATCCATGTCCGAGTTTTCTTTAAACCGGCTTTTGTTTCTTCGCACTTCCTACTTTTGTTTCTTCTTCAGTCAAAATGAAACTGAACAGGCGACGGCGGCGCGCCGCCATCAATTGGCGCCAAAAGTTGATAATTTCCAGTCTTTTACAGGCAGCTTGGCATGGACGGCGTACAATGCTACTCTAAATCTTAAATTACTGTAGAAAAATATTTTTAAAAAGTCAAATTGGAACCAAGACTTGGTAAAAATTCGGCAATTCGGCAATTTCCTCCATTTCGAAACAGAACTCCAAAGGTTATAAAGCACGCTGCACAGTGCATATGTATAACAATAAAACACGCTGTACAGCCAATCGGAAGGCGCGTTATGTCTGCTTTATTTTATAAAAAGTAATATAAAATATTATGTCTACTACGTTTACACGGCCGCTTGGCCATGAACACACCAAACATTTCAAGTCATGCCACAGTTGAATAACAATAATAATAATAACGACAATGAAACTGGCTGGTTTTGTACTAGTAGTGACTAGAAACGGATTATCCGTTCAGATGAAACATCCGACTGCTATTCTTTGTCTCCAGTATCAATACGGGACAGACTGCAGCAAGTACTGAAAAAGCGTCTGATAGTTCGTCCCGTATTTATACTAGATACATGAACCCACAAGAAAATAGGATATCTACGAGTTGAAAGTGACTGCTCGACAGCTTCCTTTACTTATTCGGCGAAAACTTCATGGCAAGAAAAATGGCTAGCACAATTAAAGTTTAGTTTCGGACCACACACGTGCCTTATCCTCCTTTTTCGCAAGACGACCGCCCTTTTGCATAAAAATACGGCAAGGTAGGTAAATTGTTATAGTACAATAGCAATAATTTCCGGGCAAAACATTTTACTGTGTTAAAACACAGTTTTACCCTATCCAGTCCAAGGGGGGCGGGGAACGGAATCCGCCCCCCCTCCCCTCAAAGGGTTTTTGCATCATAACTTCAGAACAATTTGGATTTCAAAGCTGAAACTCCACGACTTTTCCTAAAATTTTATAGGCAATCTTTCTAAGTGTGTTTCAACACTACGCTGGGTGTCCTGTTGCCATGGTAACCGATTATTTAAAGGGTACTCTATATCTTATCATTTTGATAATTTTGACGTATTATAATGATATTCCGAAGCTTTTACAGACTACAAATGGTATGCATGAAGCATATTCAGTAAAAAATGATAAAATAATGTAATATGCTGAAAGTGGAGTATTATGGGTAATTTAATTTTTTTTTCATAATTTGGTTATATATTGTGAATATTGGCTAGATATATTGACCAATTCTTTGGAAGTTTGAGTGTAGGCAGAGCTTGTCTCTGCTTTCCTCAAATGAAACTGTTTGTGTTCACATTTTGGTGCATATTGATAAACGTATTATGAAAAGATTGAAATATGCCGGAAATATATCAGTTATATGACGTCATCATTACGTTATACAGCAACTTAATTGTATTATGAACTGCCGCAACCGCCTTTATAGAGTCAAAAAAGTCTTAAAACTGTGTATTCTATGAGAATAACTTGACTTGGCAAAAAATATTAAAAACAACTCCAAAAATGTTATTTGATGACGTCAATATGTCCTCATTACACTTAAGTGCACTACATCTAAAAAAACAGAGTATAACCCAATGATCATTTGTACAAAGTTCATCATGTTTGGATTAAAACTAAGAAAGTTATGGTGGGGGGGGGGGTGTGCGGAATACTCCCCCCCCTCCCTTGGACTGAGAGACCTCAAAAGAAGCTTGGACTGGAAAATGTTAACCAAACATGGCTCTTGCACATTTTTGAAAATACTACAACATTAACTAGTTCCTCAATTCCTTTTGGCTCAGTATAGGTTTTATCTTTTAGGCTCGGGGCAAACGTCGAACTTTTATAAGTCGAACAAAATTGAACAACTAAGTGCGTCATAAGTTCGTCGTTTGTCCCGATTAAGTTCGACAGATTCTATTTTGATCGTCTGGCACGTTCTATGCGTCTGCTCTAGACTGATAGAACGACTGAAACCCGACTACGGATTTGGTTTGTCCAATTGCTTTTAAATGGCGTAAGCTCTACTTTTTTTTGTCTACGGTGTAACATTTGGCTAACTGGCTCTCAAAAAAGGCAACACATCATTGTATTTTTGAACATTTTACCGTCGCCACACAGTTTCAAAGAAAAACAGTGTACGTAAGCTTTATTTACCCTTTAGCGTACGATATTGCCTTGTTTGAGGTTATGGTGATATCCCAAACCTGTTCTAAGTTACATCAAAGTAAAAAGGCAATGTATGACTTTAAAATACTTGAAGTTGTAACTGACTCCAGTTTACAAAATGATGGCATGAGTCACTGTCGCGCCGCAAAATGTAACATTTTTTTTCTATTCAGACCGGCCTTTTCGGCATCCTGGGACTGGGAGGTCCTAAGCTCAAAAACTACACAGTTAGTTGCTATGAAACTAAACTTAGAAGTTACACGGTTTTCCGAAAAGTGATTGACTTGACATAAATAATTTTTTTGCTCATGGCAATTGAAGTTAGACTTCTTGTCGGTTGTCACAACCAGGGATCTCTGCCCACTTTCTCTTGTAAGATAATCAGTGTCAAGTGTTCTACTATCCTCGTGAGGGAAAAAAACTTTGATAAGAAAAAAAAATTGTAAAGCATTTTCATTAGTACTGGTAGCAAGTTATCGCAATCAATTAAATCTTTTAATACGTCCTCCGTGCTACATTCAAAAATACATATTTCTGTACTATCAGATTATATTTGGCGTCACGCATATTTGTAAGCAGTATTTAGCAGTATTTATACGAGACCATCCAATTTAGCATGGCTAGTTTAAATGGAGTCCTAATAAACAGCACAATTCTTGTAGGGGAGGAGTTGACAGTCCACAACACCGGCATTAGCCTACTCCTATCAACAAGTGTGTGGGTTCTTTTAAGTCCCCCGATAGAACGTCGAGAGACTAGACCAACGGCTTCACTTCCCTGTCCACGGACGGTGTGGCGAGAGAAGGTTGCCATAATCTGAGGGCTCAATCATTTATGTTAACGTGTAAAGTTTCGAGATCTTGAATGTGTTTAAGTTGAGTGTGTGCTTGTCTCTCCTTCTGCCCTTCGTGAGACCCAACAATAAAGATAACCACAACAAATAGAAGCACATTAATTTTCTCGTTGAAAGTTCTTTCCGACATTGATTTTGTTTCAACCTACAGAAAATGAAGCAAATGTGGATTCTACTAACAGCTATGGTGCGACAGCCCTCCATGATGCAGTTAAAAGGGGAGACATGGATGTTGTGCAGGTTCTTCTGCAGTATGGTGCTTCTAGAAATATCACAGCACTCCGTGGGTGGGTGTGAAGTTAAGACTAAAATTAATTGTAGTATAACAGTTGTCACTTCAGTGCATTGGCTCAGTAGTTAACAAGTAATGACGTTTTAGTTGAACATCTTAAAGCGACACTTGTCATTTTGTGTTTATATGACTCTTTGTTTAAGATACAAACATGCATTGACACCACGCAATAGTCAGGGGCTCTAGCAGGATATGGAAAAATCGCTAACTAAGCGGAAATTGGCTAGGTTATTACGCGGTAGAATCGGTCAGCTACGGGGGGAAATAGTATCAAGTTATGAGGAAATTGTTCCTAAAGGAATTTTATCTCGCTGTACATGTATTTAATACAATATTCTTATCAACAGACTATTGTTCGGAAGCAGCACCTTTTTTGACAAAATAAGATGACGATCACTCACACTTTCACCTCACCAGGGTGAAACAAAAGGGCACTTTGCTCTTTTGTTTTTTCCAGCGTCCTTCTGTTTTCTTAAAACTGTCTCTCTGATTTTCCCAGCACCCCTCTCTCTTCTTAGGTTACTCCTTGCTTTTTGGGCTCAAGAATGAGTAATACGGCCCCTCTTTGTTAGGCAATCACAACATTAGCCGGAAAATCACACGATTGGCCAGTCGATTGAAAATGAGCGTAACAATTGTTATTTAGCATATGAAGCACTCCAGGTGTCTTGCACATTCATGTGCAGTTATGTTAACAGCTAACTTGGGATCCTTTTTCTTTTCTTTTACAACACGTTTTACCATCTGGAGTAAACACAGTATAACAGAAAGAAACTCTAGATTTCAGTTTTCCTGCAAGAAATAAGCCACAGACAGACTTTGAATATAACGATAAAAATAATTGGCTGAGGAAAACAAGTTTTCATCCAATTAAAACCGACGTTATATTTTCACTGGTGTCCAGGGGAGAATCGATTGATTCAAGGAACGCCTGGTGGAATAGATATGGAAGTTGGGGTTTTAGGGATTGTCATGCATTAAAACCTGTTGAAGTGTAGAGCTAAGTAGAGTCGTAAGCCAAAATGTGTTGAAGAAAGTACAACTCTAAAAGGGTGCGGCAGTCAAGGGCTTTATTGAGTGGTTTTCTTGAGTTTATGAAAAGAATGAAAGCTTTTTTCAACTTGTCAATTGTGAAGGGGAAAGGTACATATAGGATTCTGTCTTTTTTTAGTTTTAAAAGGTTTTGGCCAAGATTGTAGCTGTTGTCTATCTAATCTTCTTCCAGCCCTTTTAAGGATTGCAAACCTGGTGATTTAGCGGAATTCGCAGAAATGAAAGATCTTCTGGATAACTATGAATTCCAGCTTCCAGTTAGTAATGGCAAAATGGTACAGGATAAGGATCTCAATAATGACTCAGGTACACAATAGCTAGGCAGTCGATATTCTGGAGATCAAAGGTTGAAAACCACATACGAGGAAATAAGTTTCTTACGTAACTTATAACTTCAAATCACTTCCAGTATCATTTTTGAAGCTTCTTTTGTCACCTTCCACATTACCAACACAATCGACACATTTGGCATCACCAATGTTTTTACAACTGACTTACATCCATTGACCATTCCCATCGTCTTCATTAATAACACACTACCATTGCTAAACTTTCATTCAGGGTCTTCAATGTCATTACTATAATAATTTGTCGTTAACTACAATTAACTTCATGTTTCACTGTTACTTCCATTGTAATCAGTCGTTTTATGCCTTATTATTGTTCTTAACATCTGCAGTTCACCAGCACCATAATAGCAAGTATCATCTGCCTTCACTCGTGTTTAGCTTTGTTTTAATATTCTAATTGGTGCAGTGTTAACTATCAACATAGCCATCATCAGCAGCAGCAAAATGACTACATTGTTATCAACATATTTATCATCACCTATGTTTTTGTAACGTCATCGCCATTGTTATCAGCAGTAACAAATAACCATCACTAAACCTCTGCAGCACCGTAACTTTCATCACTGTAAGATTTTTTATTTTTTCATTCGCCGTTTTCCCACAGTGATCATCCGGTTCATGGCTTGACAATGTTGTTACCATCTCCAGTCACATGACAATCATCATCACCATCTGTATCATCAGCAGTGCTGTCATTACTGATGACAATGGCATTGCCATTGTCATCAGTAATGAAATACTGTAACCATCGCTGCACTTTCAGGCAGCACCATCAGTGTCATCAATACTAGTTACTTTCATTCTTCACTGGCTATTTTTCACATTGGAATCATCATCTCCATGGCTTGTTACTCTTGTTAACATCTCCATCAGTACTTAAAACCCAATACGACTTAAATAAGATAGTACATTTTGTTTCTGAAATTGTTCTTGTTAATCATCGGCACAGCAATCACCATTATTGTTACCATAATCTACATTTTCACCAATACTTTCATAACATCATCATTTGCCAGTACTAATAACTGTCGTATGTACGATCACTACACACCTTCATACAGTGCCATAATGCCATCACTACAATTGTCACTCGCTACAATTACCTTCGTCAGTTGCCATGAACCCCGTTGTAATACAGTAGAACCGCGATGTAACGATCTTCGATGTAACGATATTCCCGATATAACGATAAAATTTCTATATCCCGGCAAAAGTTACAGTAAATTTTATGGGACAGAATCCCGATATAACGATCTTCGATATAACGATAACCCCGATATAACGATGTTAATCTGGCGCACCGAACGTAAAATTGTTCCCGATATAACGATATTAGTTCATAGTCTCCAAAGTGCTAACACAAGATATCAACAACAAAGGTTTATTGAATTGCAGTAATCGATTATTATTCAACTGTTCTGTCAGCAGCTCTTTATGATCGTATACGGGTTCAAAGCCATCTCTTTATCCATGCACATATTAAGTTTACCCCGATGTAACGATATTTTCGGCTGTTTTACGGCCATATCGTTATATCGGGAGTTTCCGGTATAACGATACCCCGATATAACGATATAATTTTACTGCTCCCTTGGCGTATCGTTGTATAGGAGTTCCACTGCAATGTGCTTCACGGCTTATACGTGGTTGTTTACATCTGTGCGTTTGCCAACGCTATCATCGTTTATATTGTCTTTCGCTATTGTTAGGTTATGTATTTTTGAAACATTTCACAAGTGCATTAATAACCAAAAAGTAAATACTTTTTGTTACATCTTTCAGACTCATCTGCTTCTGATACTCCCTCGTCGTTATCACTAGCGGCATCGTCTTCACAGTTGTCCCCTTCCCAGCTATCACAAGTAAGACCAGTGACAGACAGTGGCCAATCGCTTGGTAATTCAACCAATGTAGATTCCCACTTCCTTCAGCTGTGGCCTTCACCACAGAAGTTGACTCAGTTGAAAGGAAGCAGATTCTCCCCCACGACCTCGCTTCACATAATCGTGTGCAGAGAAACTGGAACAGGTAGGAATACATAAGGAAGGCCAATGTATTGTTCAACCTTAACAAAATAATTAATCGACTTTTTGGTTAACCAAGAAACCTCGGCTTTAAATTTTTGCTGCTTAACCGAATAGCAAAAGCTTTGATACATCTGTTCTGTGTTTGTCAACACATCTTTTGACGCTAATTAGGTGAAGTCATAGCTGATGACGTCATCACAAAAAGTCACGCAACTTGTGTGTTGACTTCGAAATTTCATTTTTTCCGCTAAAGAGTGACTAAATGCGGACCATTTTACCATCGATTCTAACTATTTTGAAGTTTTCAATCGCTAAATGTTGTTTTCTTATCATTTTCAGTATTTATAAATCAAATTTGAATAAAATCTGAAAAACTAAAAAATCCAAGATTGCGGCCAAGTTTTGTAATTTCTCTCATCATGGTTGCCATGGACCCAATTAGACAACACGTGACTTTGCTTAATTGAAAGTACACGGGAAGCATATCTGCCAAGTTTCATGTCAGTCGGATGAATTGTGACGAAAGTAGAAGGGGGAAGGGGGGCCGATTGACCCCCCTCGAATGTTTGTGACTATTATTTGTTAAAGGTTTCTGGGGTTAATTACTTAGTTAATAAGTCTGCTTTTTGGCTACTAGGCAATTTCAAGAACGTTTTGATACTAAAAACTGCATAATGCATAAATTATGCAAAAATCTGAACAGAATGATGCTATATTTAAACCTTTATTTTACAACTACTGTTTGCATTGTTGTTTTTGGAAAAAAGATCAAACCGATTTACTGGTTAACCGCCCAATAAACTAACAGTATGGTGTGACACTTAGTGGGCATAAGTTCGAAAATCAGTTTTTACCGGAAGTTTTGTTACTTTTATGCCACACAATTTACCCTGAGTATTTCTTTCAGGCAACTCTCCTGCCATTTGCGAAATATGGAACACATTAGAACCAAGCTTTCAACAAGTTGGTTACTGTATTGATGTGCAAGTTTCTTCAAAAGGTAGAGTTTATTATTTACCTAGGAGGTTAGTCTTTCTGACATTTTCTTTGAAGCTTACTCACAAAGTAGCATTTGCTTAAATGTGAGTGATCGTTTGTTAATGAGTGTTGCATGAAGTGAGTGAGATGGTCGAAAGTGGGATTTTCAAACTATACATTATATTTAAATGTTTTTGCACTTTACAATTTTGAATACATTAAACCTCTCTTGCATTGTGTATTTTAGAGTCTATATCAACAGCAGGTGGTGCAGGAAGCGTGGAATGTCTTATCAACTCCGAGTTATTCACAAAACAAGAAAGTTATAGGATACATATTTCTGCACATAAGGTAAAATACCTCTTAATAGCCGAGTGCGAGGTCAAGTTATTGACCTATCACAGTACGCGAAATCAGTCAGCCATTTAATAAGTGATTTTATAGCCTGTGTGCACCTTGCTTATTATGCATTCAGATGAGCTGAATTGGTGTCTCATGAAATAACATGTGTAAATTTATTGACTAACTTCAACGCAGTAAGTATTAAATTGTGTTACCGTAAAGATGCCATTCATATATAAGGGAACAGGAACCGTTTGCAAAATATGGAACACATTAGAACCAAGCATGTTTAAGAGCAACTTGATGAATGTTGTTCCTTTTGCAGGGATTCTGTGCTTTCTTGAAACTCCCAAAGAATTCATGGAAATTGTTCATATTTATTCCTGGAAGTTACTCTTAAAATGCAACATATATTTCATATGAACTGAAAACGTCCTGAACATTGAAATATTTTTCATCATTTTATATAAAAAAGGTCAGGTCAATTCCAGCTATTCCCTCATTTTTTATTCCACATTCTTTCCCATCGAAACTGCAATACAAGTTTAGTTTATTTTAATTCCATTTTAAAGATCATCCTAAGTTCATATGAAAGATCTTGCTCTAAACTGATCAATTCCAGCTGTTGAGCATCAAAGAAAAGCGCTACGTCCATTTTGAAAGGTAAACAATTTTCTTTGACAATGCCCCTCTTCGAGACGGGTGTTACAAGGGAAGTCACCAGAATGCATTGTCATTGTCAAAGTTTGAATATTCCCAGACATTCTGAATAATAAGTGAACTTACTTGCCGCTTAATAGCATCTTAACTACCCAAGACCAGCTCCTATCGCGCCTTCTAGCTCAGTTGGTAGAGTAACAATGATATATTCCGGAGGTCGTGCTTTCAAATCCACCATGTAAGAGAGTTTTTTCTTTGTGTGTGTGGGCCCGTTTCCTTTCTAGGGCTATCGCTCAGAAGGCATTATTGGGGCGTTTGACAGCATCCTAAATAATAGTCTGATATTTCACCAATTGAGCAACAACTATCGTCAATTTTCCAGGTGTCCATTGTTGCCAGTGAACTGTCGTCAATGTGGCATGCGGCCAACACCTTACTTCAGATATTGAGACTGTTCCATGGAAAAGGAGTCCCTCAAGCACAGGTTGGAAAATGTTTTCACGTTTTGATCATTGATGGCAGCTGAGATGAGTGTTTTTTGCATGCATTATGATAGATAACTTCGTTAGACTTTTTGCCTTAGTACTTAAGCTGCTGCCAAATTTTGATGGTTATCAGATTTTAGTGAAGAAATTAAATATGGCATTCTGTTTATCCTCAGATATCTGACTGGCCTGACTTGAAGTACAGAGGTGTGCTACTTGATGTATCCACCGGGAGAGTTCCAAAACTGGTATACAATCTTCCTCTTCTTCCTCTTCTTCCTTTTCTTCCTCTTCTTCCTCTTCTTCCTCTTTTTCTTTCAATTAAATCATCTCGGTCTCTATAAATCCTTACCACCAAGATATGAAATAGAAAAGCCTGATCAAAATTTTGTCAGAGAAAAAATAGCGCATTTTTTTCGTAAGACTTGCTTTCTCATGTGTCGTTCTGTCATTCTTCTCCTGTCAAATCTTGATTCGTATGAAGTACAACTAAGATGCTGGCTAATTTCTTTTTTTGCTTTTTCTTTTTCCTGATGATACCAAGATGCCTCTTTTCGTTCATAGGAACGGCAAACCCTTGTGTGTCGTTTAAATAAAAATGAATGATTTATGGTGCTTTATAGGGGTTTTTGGGGTTACAGGTTTCCACTGATCAGTAAAATGTCTTATAAAAAGTGCTTACTTTGGTTTCAGCATGTAAAAGCCTATAACTTGCAGCCAGATTTTTCTGTTTTAAGTCATTTATTATATGTCTGAAATTCCCTTGCCATTTCGAAATTCGTTTTTTTATTTCAAGTTTTGGGGCTCAACCTGCAAAACCTGGTTAATGTTAAGCACCATAAGTTGCCTATCTTTATACAATTACTTTACTTTTTACTTAATGAAAAGTAAGAGGCCATAGTGAGAGCATATTGTATTGATGTACTGTTCAACCTATGTGTGCTTATGTAAAATTCTTGAAAATGTCTTGTAGCATGTTGATCTGAAAGCTTCAGGAACCACGAGTTAAGCTCATTTGTTTGTCTGTTCACAGGAAACTTTGTATTCTCTGATTGATACAACGTGTTAAACTGAAAGCTTTAGGAACCACGAGTTAAGCTCATGCGTTTGTCTGTTCACAGGAAACTTTGTATTCTCTGATTGATATCTTGTCGTCAATGAAGCTCAACCAACTCCAGTTGTACATGCAGAACTCGTTTGCTTTCAGCGGCCATGACGCAGTTTGGCGAAACTCAACTCCCTACACTCCGAGGTAACGCACAACGAACGAAAAAAACCTTTTTTTTATTGTGAAACAGTCGTTACCAAATGGTAAATAGCGCTATTGGCCACTGAAATTTAACAAAAACCAGAGCCTTTCACATTACACATGAATGAGTACGCACTTGAGAGTCTTGGCTTCCGATCTAAAGAGAGGTTTTCTGATTTTAATATTGCTTTGGTAAAAAATAGCAATGCGAAGACAAGCACCTAGTAATGGACAAATCCGACTTCAGGAGGGTGAATGAAGCCCGTAGTTTCTCCTAGAGAACTCCTTTTCTGCTGCACACCAAATCAAAAACGTTGGCTTTGGAACTAAATTGAAAAAACTTGATTTTCCACTTTTTTAATAATAAAGAAAATAAGAAAATAATTATTTTGCAGTCTGTTTTGATTTAGTACGCTGTATCAAATTGGGTTGGCCCGTGCCTTCACTTCCTTGGCTGATCCCGATACTGAAGTCCATATATTGTATAGTTAATAAGTTGCTTCTTACTTATAAGTTCTTTTACTTACTTACTTATGTATTGTTTTCTCCTTGCAGTGATCTGGTTAAACTCGACAGTTACTGCAGAAAGAGATACATTGAGCTAGTACCACACCTAGAGAGCTTAACAGGTTACAGCGGGTGGTAAGAATTTCAGTGCTGTTTAACGATTGTTTACTCTTTAACTGTTAAATTGTTGTTTACTCAGTAATTGTTGTTAAACGCTGTTTATTGTTGAACTTTTGTTTAATTTTTAACTGTTTACTACTAGTTCTTACTTATGACTTGCTAACTAACGTAGATGTACTTTGTACCTATTTACTTACTAACATCTTTATCACTAACTTACATGTACTCACTTATTTACTTACTAACTTAGATGTACTACCTTACGTACATGTACTTACCTATTTACCTACTAACTTACTTATTACTTACTTACTAACTTACATGTACTTACCTGTTTACCTACTGACCTAATTAATACTTACCAACTTACTTGTGCTTACTATTACCCACTAACTTACTTATTACTTACTAACTCACTTACATGCATTCCCCTATTTACCTACTAACTTACATATTACTAACTTACTTGGTTTCTCGATGAAGAAGTATCAAATCTAAAGGCAATTATCAAACGGTTTGAAATGGTATGAACTCTGTGTTTTTCTTTCAGGTTTAAGTTCAGACAATACAAAGACCTAGCAGATCTACCAATTGAATTAGAAAAAGTAGAAAACAAGTAAGTTCAGGTTGATTATGATAATACTAATGCCTGCAAGGCACCCGTTTGGTCTTTTGTTCATCTAAGTTTTGCTTCAGCATCCCCCCCCTCCCCCCCCCCCCCTCCATGTACAGTGGGT
>JAOBYF010009682.1:0-13446 GCA_025403605.1 Parazoanthus darwini
CATCGCCTCATTTTTCTTGGGCAAGACTCGTTTAGCCTCGATTGCTTCGAGTCTTAACGCCTGTTTTCGCTAGTACGGTATGATTTGAGGGCCGTGCACGTGATAGCTCTGCGGTTTTTCCAATTTCGATAAAATATATTTTAATAATTGAGAACTGACCAGAAGATACTGTCAACGTTTTTTTCTCTGGTTCGGATTTTGAAAAGTATTTGGAAAGTGACAAAACAACTAGTTGGGGTACATAACATGTCCAACTAAAAACAAAAGAAATGTTCGTCTCGTCATCAGCATACAAGATGAAGACAACTCTTCCACCTTATTTCACAATAATACATGTTTAAAGCAATCAATGTGAAAAATTGATAGATGAACGACAAAAAGATGGTAGTTGCGGGCAAATAACGTAAAATGACTACTAAATTAGTTTTAGAGGATGCATTAAATAATACTAGTTCTACAACGAGAATATTTTTGGAATCTGATGGAACAGGAACTCGATCTGTTTAAAATCAGTTTATAACAGATCGTTACCTTTCGTCTCTAGGCTAATAACGCCGATATATTCAACATTATCCAATAGTCTTACGAGTGAAAAAATAAACGGGAGTTATCAAATATTATCGACCATATAGCAGTGGCATTTCGACAGGTAAATACATAGCCACGACAAAAACCAGCTAATTGGGAAACTATACCATTAAATATTCATGTTTCAATCTGTTTCTGTTGGCCTTTAACAAAAAATAATAATAAGTGACCAAGTTATAATGATAACAAACCCCAAACCACAAGTAATTGCATGTAGTTTCACGGATGAACGCCGATTTCAATTTTACAAGTTCGTGTGTTTGCCCACAAAGCAAAAGCAAGATTTTAAAAAGTTATTTTCATACTGCGTGTCTTTAAACTGTCTCTCAGCCGTAATGTGCGGTACTGCATTCTACCACAATACCTTGCAAACCCAACATAGCCAATAAGCACATTCATCTCTGTATAGTAACAACATTAGGTACACCTGGTTTGAAGTTTGTATGACCTTTCTAAGAATTTGAGGAGCATTTTTAGGTTATCGTGCGCAAAGAATTGTGGGTAAACGTACCATCTATTTTGTTACGGTCAATTCCATACACGCCACCATGTCTAAAACGCTAAGCACTGGATGACTAGTTCTGAAAAAAAAAAACTAATTTTCTTCATTGGCGAGTAAGCTGATGGTGGGTTTTGATCAACAAAGGTTGATAGTTGATAATGTATGTTAGGTGTAAGGCCAGGTTTAAAAGTTAGTTTAAAAGCTAGTTTGCTGCCAAAACACCAGTCAAAAGCCAGTTTCCCCTCATTGACATTAACATGTTTTTCCCACCATGCCCTGCGCGACTCCTTATTATCGACTCCTTATCACTTCTCCAGGTTAATAGCTTGACACGACCGTGAAATTAGTTAATCCCATTTGTAAATCGTGTTTTTATCGGTAACCTTCTTAAACAGCGCAATTAAACTATATTTTGAATTTGGAAAGAATAAAGCGATAGTCGTTTCTAAATCAGTGTTCAATGCAAAAGTGGTTCTTCAAAATTGAACAATTATTTGCTTACAGAAATGTCATTTCCCGTATTGGTCACCAACGCAAGTATGTCGGCACCACTAAACAAGTCTTCAGGGGGGTGCACTCCCTACGAGGCGACTAACTCTCAAAGTGATAGAGCAGTGATGACTGCAGGATATACCATCCTCCTAGTCCTGTCCCTATTTGGCAACGCCTTCATTATTATCGTCTTTTACAAACAATACCAGCAGCTTCGAACACCCGTCAACTATTTCATCGTCAACATGGCTGTATCCGATCTCCTTGTTCCCGTATTTGTGATACCGAGAATCATCCAGGAGATTTATCTCGGCTGGTATCCGTGGTTGATCGGCGGAGTACTCGGCGACATACTTTGTCGAGTGGTCCATTTCGTTGATGAGGTTTCCGTGTCTGTTTCTTCGCAGAGTATGGTATTCATTGCAGCTGAAAGGTTTTGGAGTATTGTCTTCCGGCTGAAAAAACCTCTAATCTCAAGACGAACGACTCCGAGATTCATCAGCTTCACCTGGGTATTTTCAATCGTGTTCTATTCCTACTATTTGTTTGTACACAAGCTACGATACAAAAACAATGGCACTATTTGTGACTATGGTTTAGCGCAGATATTCAATACCTGGGAGGATCTATGGAGGGTTGATCGGCTCAGTCTGCTTATAGTATTTGTGGTTATTCCGTGTGTCTTGTTGACAGTGTTCTACACGACCATCACCGTCTCTCTCCGGCGCCAGCAAAGACGCGCTATCCACCGCGCGTGCAAAGCACAACAACAACGAGCAAAGAAAAATCAAAGAATTGCAGCCATGCTGGTTATTGTCGTGGTTGTGTTCTTTATATCCTGGGCGCCGTATTACGTGTATTTTTTCCTGCACTATTATTCATTTGGTGCGAACCTGTCTTGTGCTTCTTTGAAACGGCTGCGTCTGAGCGGAAGACTGATGAACTATCTGTATACTGCTCTTAACCCCATCATATACTATATATTCAACCCGATATATCACCAGGGGTTTCAGAAACTGTTGTGTTGTCCCTGGAAGTGTCTTCGACTTTCTCCACGATCTCAACAACGGCCGACAGTCGAGCTTCTCACCTATAAATTATGTCAGTCTGATGAAAAACTGACAACTGGACGGACACAGAAATACAGCGAAGACACAGATTAGAACTTAATATCGAAATTTTTGGCAACAAAATATTGTTGACAGTTTATTTGTTGTATAAGGGCCGGGTTTCGGAGATGAGATCTTGGTTTAAATGTGTTGACTTTGGGATGTATAGGATAGTCACTTTGCCGATTTGGTGTTACTGAACTGGAAAACAAAAGCTTTTAGATAAAAACATAAATAATAGTACGATTTAGGCCGAAACCATTTGATACCCTCACTAACCAAGAAGCTCCATTCAGTCATCGAATCAACATTCTACTTGATAATGATAACCAACTCCTTTCGTTGTTAAAATTTTCGCAATGAAGTTATTCATGAGTACTGACAAAATTAAAAATATTCTACATGTGAATGTACGTGGCAGTCCCAGCCTCTTCTGACTTAAACTGGTCAAAGGATAAGATACCAAGCAAAACGCTTTTGTATATTTACTCCTCTTCAGTTTCTGAGTGTGTGAGCTGGCGACTAAATATTTTTTTCTACCTGCCGGTTGGCAACTTGCGAGTTTTTTTCATTTTGAGCTCCACGGATATATTTGAATTTCAAAGATGTGTTCGTATTTCAAAAAATTAGATGCTCAATGTTGGAACTACCGTGTCTTTGTTTTGTCCCATAAACTCTCAAAGAAAGCTCCCCACTCTCTGACTAGAGGGAAAAAAAAACATGAAAAAAAAATTTCTGGTATCTAGTAGGCTGCCAACCGCAAGGGGAGTGGTAGTCTTAACACTCCTGTTTCTCAGTAATAAGCACGAACCCAAAGAGGGCGCTTTTTGAATTTAACTTGAAGTAAAAACACTGCAAGCAGAGGAAGTGGAACTGCCGAACACCTCTATTTTTATGTTACTTACAGGTAAACGTAGCGTGGCGAGGAAACGATCGACTGTTTCGCACCCAGGGTTTAGAAAATACACTGGTCAGCGGTACAGTGAAGAGAATGGTACAACGATAGACCATGACGAGTGTACGGTTGAGAAAGATGGTAAAGAGCCCTCCCGTTTGAACCTAAATGGACGCGATGTACCAACTAAAAACGTCGTAAAAGCTGGTGTGGAAACGAAAATGTCAAAGCTTTTCCCGAATTTGGAGAATCACGCGCTTTTTAACAACGTGTTCAAGATGCTGAAGGGAGAACCGACAACAAGCAAGTGTAGCGGCGACGAGTGCAGCGAGGAAGACACAAAGAAAGGTGGGATTATGTCCCTGGTGATGGCGAAATTGTTCGAGAACAGGAGAAACTCGCAAGAAGAGGAAACGGAAACTGAGAGTGACGAAAGTCGTAGCTCTGAGAGCAGTCCGGACATTCGGCGCATGCGCACGACGCTTAATGCTTGTGAGAACAGAGTTTTGAAATCGTCCGCCTTGAGCAGAGACAGAAACCTGTTGCAGCTAAGGACGTTTTCCAATAGATCGTGCGCTGGGGAACAGAACTGTCCATTGGATGATAAAGCTTCTAGACATGACCACAGTAGTCAATGCATTGGTCACAGAAACAATAGCAATGGTCCATGTTCACTGAAGATGAGGGAGTATGGGAAAGATTATTGCGTCGAGAATGAAGTGGGGAGTCGAACATCTGCTAAAATAAGAAGAAACAATTCTCCTATCGGACTGACTCTGCTCGTCCGGTTAATGGAGTCAATTTCTTCCTCTTCCAGCGACACTGACAGTGACAGTTCGATATCTAGTGATTATTTTAACTCAGATTCCGGTGCCTCGGACACCGACCAATCGGAAATGATATCGCCGAAGATTCTTCCCAAGCCATTTGCTCATTCAACAGTGTGTTGCCAGGCACCGCCCGAATACAGCAGTTCATGTGTCACGGTGAACCCGATAGACTCGGAAAAGGTTGAGCCCACGTACCCGGGAAAGCTTCAGCGGTACTATCACGTGTTCCGCAAGGGAGAGCTGGTTCAACTGATAGAAAGTGGAGTACCATCACTAAAGGTCGTTAAAGAATACTATGACCATGGCAACTGGGCGGTTATTGCAGAAAAACTAACATGAAAATTTGATATAAACAGCCAGCTTTTCTATTTTCCATCTATTCCGCACATTCTAGAGACATTTTTAGTTTTCGAACCTAATGTGTGGAATTTTTAGACATTTTTTCGTTCGTAATACAGTTAATGTTTACTGTTTCGTTGAAAACGTTCGTTCAGTTTAATTAAGACCTCGGGGCTGGTACGTTTATGGAAAGTTCAGTTTACAGATTAATCCAAGAAGGTTTAAGAAAGTGTCCGTCAACCAGCTTTACTCAACACTGCTTTGGAAATCAGCACTTAAAGACTGAGTTGATTAGCTCTCTTTTTCTGAATTTACATCATATGGCGGTTGTATTTTGTATTTGTTTAGTTTTTAACTTTTTTATCAAAAGAAAGGTTGTGGAATCAGAAGAACCTAACATTTTGATCTTAAATACAGTTTTACAGAAATCGCTCGGAGTACCAGCAAAATCTGCTGAAACTTGGAGCTTTTTAGGTGGTCGGGCAGGAGACCTTAACGAATTATTTAGTACTTGTAGCCAGGGTACTAATGAGTAATGGTGTATACGATTTTAGAGTAAGCGTATATTAATAGTAACTAAAGTTTAAAATATTTTCTTGGTTTTTAAGATTATTGCTGTTTTGATTGGTTTTCTAAATTGATACATTATAAATATAGTTACTGGATTTTTTGGCTCAATCTTAGCCCTCAGAGTTGGGGTGAATGAGAAGATAACTGACCGGTTAGAAGGGTACTGAGGTTAGTGGTTTTTGAACGGTTAGTGGTCATCCCCACTATTTTTACATTTATCGTCCTCGGAGCGTCCCATTAGTTTGAAGATTTGCAATAATTTCAAAAGTTTGAAGGTCTGCAAGAAAAGAAAAGTAGTAATATCATGTGTGTAAGACAAAGCCGCTCACTATGAAAGCTTCATTCAACTTTCATCAGTCAAGTGTTATTTTTGAGAACTCGTCCTTGAGTCGACTTTCAACAGTAACGCTGACATTAATTGGCTGTAATTATGTTTCTGTTTGAGATAGCTTTACAACAACCAGCAGGGCAAATTTTGCTGTCGGAAGTAACTCTAGCTCGGCCAGAATAAGCCGTATTAAGAACTAGCCTGGATTAATTTTTTGGCGTTTGTTTGTGTACCATGGACCAAAACGACGATAAATGGGAAAAAAAGTTGGGATGGTCTAAAATCTTGCGGTAGTTCTAGTTACAGTTGTCTCAATTTTTTTTTACACGCAGACAGACCGTAAGTTTTTATCGAACCCTTTTTTGCATGTACCCAACACCGACACGTGCCCAACACGGGTTTATCAGTTTTTATTTGGGTATTTGCGATATCTTCTATTTATATTTTATTTATTGTTTTATACATTTTATATTTATATCAAAGTTTTACTGTAAGTAACAGCTGAAGTTTTATTTTGTGGTCGCTTTTATGCAGGGGATAAGAAGAAAAAGAATCAGGAAGTAATGTTCTGGTATATTTATTTTTAAGAGTTACATCGCAGTGATATTTTTTTGCAAAGAATAAGAGGCAGTTATAGTAAATTATAAAAAGCAAACTTATTTTTTAAAACAATAAATTTAAAGGTCGTCAAATGCTGCCTTGTTTGCTGGACTACAGAGTATTTTTTAGAATTTTTAGAATTATTGTATTAAGGAAATTTTTTCAGATGGTGATGCATTAGCCTTTTTAAAACCGTTCTTTTTCATTTATGTCATTACTGGTTGTGAAGAACAAAAGGGAACATGGTCTCCTCGCGTGCGATCCAAGTGATCAAAGCCCTCTACCGACTTTGAGGAGATAAATTGTGTTAAAATATACCAAAACAGTGGTTAGAACATAAATGGCAATTTTTCGCGCGCTTTTTGTAAGGCGCGAGCGTGCATCTATAACTCTGTTATGCAGTTGTTAAATCGCGTGCTCGCGTTCAATCAATAAAAACGCTTAGAACGGTTTAGGAGAATTTTGTACGTTATCAGCTTACGTTTGTTTTTTCTTATAAATACTGCTTAAAGTGACAGAGACACTAAAGAAATTGTGCATACTTTAGTTGTGCGATATCGGATCGAGTTATATTATTGATGCACTTGGGAAGTTGGGAGAGCACTCTAGAAGCTAGAGAAGTACTCGGCTTCGCCTCGTACCACTCTAACGCTTCTCTCGTGCTCTCCCGACTTCCCGCGTGCATCCATATCACGTTAGACGCACGCTAAGCATGGACCATTTCTTAAATAGCAGTTTATGCTAACAAAATTATTCTTCTCGGTGTCGGTGAACAGCAAGTATGTCCACCTCGCCGCGTTCGCGGCTCTGTGAGTCTCCTGTGCTACTCACCCACACTAAGAGAATAGTTGCTTATTCCACAATTTCTCAGTATACGAATACGAGCTCTATAAGCGGTTTATCCATTCGGGATGTGTGTGTGCGTGTGTAAAGTGTGATAAGAATACCGTATTTACTCGAATAAGCGCCGCGGCGCTTATTTAATTTTTCGTGTCTCCGGCGCGGCGCTTATATCGTGGGCGGCTTTATTTAAAACGCTCATGTACCGATCGAACTATGGCGTTTGTTGACCTTTTTCTTAAAAGCAAACAATGACAATCTCCTTACTGCAAGTGTTACAGTGGTTGATCTTGTCGTACCGGCAGTGTTTAAAGTCTTCAAAACTGAATACTGTATGAAATCCACGAAACTACGGACCACATCTGAGTAACACTGTGGAACAAACACACTACGCAATGTCTCCTATAAAATCCTATTTACACATTGCTCTCGAGAAAATATACGGATAAATAAGTTGATCCTATGTGAGGATAATCCGTGAAATCTCAAAAACGCAGTTCGATTTTAAATCGTTTTAAATTTGAGTTACAAACTCAACTTGACTACATTTGGTTCAATCGTCGTGTAATAGTGTCAAGCAATAATATAGCGTTGAGCTTTTGTGTTTTGTTGTTAGAGAGCAGTGGTCAGGCGATGGTCAGGTTTATCCGTGACAAATGCAGCGTGCTATCAATCCATTCATTCATTTATTCAGTTCATTCATTCTTTCATTCACTCATTTATTTATTTATTTAAACATTTAGTTATTTGTTAGTTAGTTAGTTAGTTAGTTAGTTTCTTTACTTATTTATCTGTTTTGCACTGAGCCGATAAGTGCATTAATCTTGACAATACATACACGACGATCTTGCCACCAAAGTTGATATCAGGCTGTGTTTATGGCAGGAAAGGGGATCCTAGCCGATGAGCTGATTGTGAGGAACAGAGATCTAAAATATAGGACTTTGTTCGGTAAGGACTGAAATACAAGACTTTGTATGGGAAGGTATAAATAAATAGACTTTGCTGAAATCTCTGCTGTAACCAAGTACGGTGGTTACACGTACAAAATACAAAATAGATTTATATATTGTTTCTCTGGTTAGAAATTCAAGATTAACATTTCTTTGAGTGTCCAATGTTTTGGCTGGCCTCCAGCCTTCATCGGGGTAAATGTACGTTTTATGGGAATTTCGATGGTAACCTACCTGAAGTGTAGACCGTAAGAATACTGCCGTCTGGTTGCGAACCATTTCGATGGTTTTTGTAATTTTAGTGGGGGAGAGTTAGAGCATTCAAAATCGTCGAAATGGCTTGAAATCGAGACTACAGGGCAATAAGTACACGGATTACACTTCAAGAATGTTTTATCGCAATATTTAGTACAGAGATATCGTTGTAATCAAAATTGCCATACACAGTCGTATGATTTAGACCTTCCCATATAAAGTTATAAAGTCATTTTGGATCTTTCCCAGAATCAACTCATTCAGAATATGGATCTCCTTTGAGTGCATAAAACTAATTCCCTTAGCTCCCCCTCCCCCTCCCCCTGTACTGTTACTTAGGTTACGTGACTTCAACTCTGGTCTTAGAAATGAAACACTTTTAAATTCTTCTTGAACTGTTGGGTGGGAGGCACGCAACCACGTGCAATGCATGTATGGCAACCTAAGTTTGAAGAATTAAAATCCAGCTTGCGGTGCACGCCGTTTGAATAGCAATTATCTTGTAGCAATGACTCGTTTGCATTGTTTAGTAACAAAAGCGCTAATTAACACAGAAAGCGGCCATGTGTGTTTCTCATTTTGCTGGGCGCGTTGGACTTCTATAACAAAACGGTCATTACAGTCTGCTTAGGCTGGTTTTCACTGGTCAGTAAGAAGCACAAACACAGAAATAGGCGTGTAAGACAAAACGGCACAATCCAGTCAGGACACTATCCCATAAAATTAGCAGCTTTAAATAAGAAACGAATACGTCCGTTCTTCTAGATCTTGTTCTTATTTCCGAACCTCTTCGCTAATTTCCTAAGTCCAAACTCCGGTCCAGCTCAATATAAATGATTGACCAAGCTGAACCCGGAGACGTCGACTGACATGGCCGGGCCACCACTGAGGCTCGGAAAATGATTTAACATTTATTTCAATTGTATAATTTTTCGCAAATTTTATAATTTTCTTATGTGTGCGAGATCCAGAGCTGTGTCATCTTAGTTGGGAATCATAATAGTCATGACAACTGTTGGAGTCCTAGAAAACTATTTGAGCACGGTTTTTAACCAATCAGAGCGAGCGTTTTATATCAATGCTATATATAACGAATATCTGCTTCTTGTTCAGATAACAGACCATATATTTGCATACAATTTAGCGAAAACAAGATGACACCAGCCATTGGGTTATTGGCCTGTGAAAGTGATTAACGGCACGTGCAACTTCACCGTTGTATTTCTTGGCACGGGCAAAATCATTCACAGTGATTGCAAGCAGAAGCGAGATCGTTAGAACTTCAGTGGAATACCAAAGTTTAAAACCAGGAGCAAAACAGGACGAAAGCTTGATTCGTTCTTAGTAAGTCATGATCCCGAAGTTAACTCCCCTTGCTGCTGGAGTTACATTGTTGTGGATAGCCTTCGCAGGACATTTTAATGGGAAGGTTTCTGGCTATCTCTTGAGCAACGGCCTAACAAGAAATGGGTAAGAAATTATTTTATTTTTGTTTTTATTTTAGTAGCAGTTCGTATGATAAATGTTCGTTCGTTTATTCAGACCAAACTAAACAGGTGAGTGGTGTTTTTATCAGTTCTCTTTCAGTCAAAGGTTTTAAAGCTTTTGCGGCATACAGCGTCGAGCAACATTCAAATGTTGGTTCACTTCAGTAGACGTCGAAAGTTAAAATTCAAACTTTTTATACATCTCTAGTTGTTGTATATTCTAAATTGTCATATTTCTCTTAACTCAATCGCTGGCGTTGAAATATTGGTTCACAGAATAACCTTCGCAGGCTTAGAAATTAAGAACAATGTTTTTTGTCAGCTATACACGGAACAAAACTTCCGAAACAGGCAGAGTTTTACCGGGTAACAAACTGCTGTGTTTACATTTATAAGTTTCATTTGAGGATTGCTGATGAAAACTGCCAAAATTACCAAGTGTATTAAGCTGCAGAGAAATATAAAATAATGAAAGCAATATCTCTATGGTTTCCATTACTTTGACAAAATATTTAACAATTTAATTACAATAACGTCACCGTGATTACAAGACACGTGCGTCGTGTACAGATCTCTCGAGTAAAATCTTCAAAAGGTAATCACATTTAAAAAGTGAAAACTGTGCTGCTATGAAAACTTTTACAACAGGAAATATTTTACTTTGTTTTACTTCATGTGGAAAGGTTTAATTTAAGCTCGCAATTTGATATTTGTCATTTGAATGTCCACAATGTAAATAAATTCATTTGCAATGCAAACGACGGAGTTGCCAAATGCGCTGAAGGCAAAGTTTTAGAACACTCCAAACTTATCTTTATAAAAGATCGCTCAATGTTTTCACATGTTAACAGCTGATTTATTTTTTCAAAGGCAATTTATGTGCTCTTGATAAATTGTACAGCTTAAGCATGTTGGAATCGAGAAAAATAAAGTTGGCAGATCTTTTACAGCAGTAATGTATGCTTGTCTGCCCTTCAACATGAACAGCCGGACTTATTTGTTCAACTGCACAATTATTAATAAGCTATTTGACCAGCGAAAATTTCCATTCATATTTCTTATTTACCAACGGTGGCTGTTCGCACAGCATATATTTTTAACAAAAAATTTGAAAGCAAGTAATCAATTAATACCATGGTTACTGAAGAAACCCCCAAAAAATTTACAGTTTAAGGGTGTTGAGCCACTGAAAGCGGTAGTTGATGTTAAATACAACCGGAAGCATGTCGGTTGACCAAGGTATAGTTGTTTAACGGACGAAAATACGAGGAAGTCGTAGAGTTGTTTTTGTTGTTGTTGTTTTGCAATTATGCAGGTGGATCACACAATTGTGAAGTCTTGACCTTTAGTAAAAGGCAGTTATAAAATAATGGATCTGACACAAGGCGGTCTCGCTGGCTACCTAGCGATTCAGTACTGATCACTATCGAAAATAGACTACACTGACTTCATCGTAAGTCGTACTTTTCAGTAAGTTGAACCAGTGTAAAAGTAACAGAAAACTCTTGCTTGTTCAGTTATCATTTTCATGAAGAAGCGCATGTATATGGGCAAAAATAGCGGAAAAACTGAGAGTCAGGAAATCGCTCAGCTTCGGATCGTGCTTTCGCCTTTTCAAGTTTTACCTTTCTACACGCTTCTTTTTTATTTCAGAACAACTTTAATACATTAGTGAGTCTCAGATTGCCCAATATTTAGAAAACATTTAACAACAATTCGTGGTTGAGGGAACTCACAGCTCTAACACCACTTAAGCCCTCACAATGTTTCAAGACGAGAGTGCTGAATTCGGTTACTTAATTTTAATCCGAGTCAAAATTTTACTGTTTTCGTTTGAATCTTGTTGCGTGGGCTTAAACTATCTAGATTATAATATATATTTTATCAAACGACATCATTCTTATTTACTATGGAACAAAGAAAACGTTTAACATAATTTAAGGCTGAAACCCCAAAAACATTAAGAACAACGAAGTGAAAAATACTGATGAAAAACAAGCGTGTGTTTACATATCTTCAGTTGTTGAAAATGGCTTTCTATGTCTAAATATAAGGCAATTAAAACATTTTATAAATGCTGCGGGGCTGGTTAAGATTGGATTTGTTGAGAAAAGTATTAAGGCTATTACCCAAGAAGTTGGCGGCATAAACGTCACAAGTTTGATTTACACAGTTGATGTACTTGCAGAGTACTAAGTTAAACCGTTTTGACAAAAGCTGGCGCTGTTCTGATTTAACCTCTAGCTTGATCTGCATGTAAATCGAAATAAGAAACCGGATTAAAAGCTTCAGTCAAAACGAAACAAAACAATACATTGATACAAAGAAACATTTTGGAGTGACATCCTAAAACATAATATAGTTGAAAGCGTTGTTTCATATCTCCCTAATTGCAATAAAATAGTTCAACTTGAAGGTCATTCCTCGACTCCGTAATAGAAGCGAACATGGATTTTCTTTAAGACTTCAACAGTTTGTTAACGACAAACTATTAACTTTCAGACTGAAAAATTACGATAAACCCGCATTTGTGAAGAGCTACGACCAGTCAAATATATACACCCCTCCTTCTTTTTAGGTAAATTTACCAGCTTGAAACAAATATTACGTATGTGTTTATTAACCCTAAACTGAAAAAAGAAAAAAAAACATGTGTGGAAAGTTTTGACCAGAAAGGAAAGCAACGGAAAAGTCAGAACTGAGCAAGTAAAGATGTCTTACTTATTTCAAGGTAAAGTTTGAAGAACCTAGTAAGTAAACAATAACAAAATCAAGCCCGAAGATATTACTTCTTCAGTTGTTATTTTTCAATTATTTCCAAACGCAGAAAATTTCTAAATTTTTCAAATATAGATTTTTTAGGTTAAAAACAAATGAGAGGGAAAAAATTGGGTGTCACCCAAATTGTTTCGCATCGGAAATACTGTACAAATTGTTAAGAACTAGAAAACGGAGCTTTTCTTAACTTGTTTTCGGCAGGGGGACAGGGGCGAGTATAACAAAAGTTCTCTAAACTTGTTTTGCCAGTAATCGATTTGAACTATCAAGTTTCCAGAAATTCTGAATTACGTAATATGCGCAGTCCAGTTGCGTACTACAAATCAGAGTAATGCCTGAATGGATGGGACAAACGACTTTATTCATGATGAAGTCATTGGCTCTGATGCCCGGATCTTATAATAAACTGGTAAATCTTTAACTGGCAAATCTTTAATTTTTTAGCGAAAACGTGTGTGAAAAGGACGTTTCACGGACGGTCTCGTACCAGACCAAGAAGACAAAACTTGGACACACCACGTACAAGACCCGCTGCCCTGATAAGTGGAACTGGTTTGGGTGGCGAAAATGCACAGCAAAGAAGTAAGTTCCGTAATGACGAACACCCAATTGCAATTTGGGCCGATTACCTGTAAAATAAGTGTCCTGGCCTGGGTCAACTGGCACGATTAGCTCTGTTTTTAGTTACTCCAGGTCACCCACATACAAGACGTGAAACTAATTATATTTTCTTTGTGTTATTGTTGCTATTGTTGTTGTTGTTGTTGTTGTTGTTGTTGTTGTTATTTTTGTAGCAAATGTCTGTACTGTGCAACCTCAGGTTATTCACACTACAGTTTTTACAGAGATTTCGGACCTAGGTAAAGATCTTATCCGAACG
>JAOBYF010009793.1:0-13445 GCA_025403605.1 Parazoanthus darwini
ATGTTTAAAAATAATTACTCTGTAAATATATTTTTTGAATACCACTTATTTCAATGCAATTTAATATTTTAAATGCCACTTGCTGTAAGTAGTCAAGTAATCAGCATGCAGCAGTTATCCGCTTATCCGTATTCACCCCTTAATCCCTCCCATTGAAAGCGAAAGAGGAAACTGTGTTAAGAAGATAAAAACATCATTAGACCGCTTATTGTTTTTGGCTGCCATGAAGTTCCGGAAAAAAGAAACCTATTTTGCTTTATTGGACCATAAGTGGAAAAGTGTTCGGTTGAAGGACCTAATACAGGGATGGAACTTGCCTTTAGACATTGACCGCATTTTCTCTTCTACCGAAGGTTCGATAAACCAGCTGCGCTTCACAGCACTTTAGCCGCATGCAGCAGAAACTTTATCCCAAAACATGAACGGTAGCAGTGGTGATTAATCGCGAATCGGTGTGCAAACATTTCTGGCAGCCATTTGCGTGCATTGTTCTCAGCTGAGTGAATTCCTCACTGTGCCAGTTAAAACACAGGCCAACAGCGCCAATAGCTGGAGCGCCGGAAATCATTTGAAATTTTTGTTTATCCTTTGGCATGGCGTTTCTAGAAGAGGCACGGCCAGTTTATAAAAATCAACTTCAGTTTAATGTTTCTATAAGTAGTTCACAAGTCAAAAGCGCGGCGCCTGTGTAAAATGCAACTTCACTTCCGTCATTTTGGTTACCAGTAATAGTAATAGCCGGGAAACTCACAAGCTTTGTCTATCTGGGATGGAACAACCAACTTTCTATACACTTTCGCCACACGTATATAGTTTTTTAAAAAGCTATGGCTTTATAAGACTGATTGCAATTCAACTTTACACTTCCTTGGAAGCTCCGAATGTGCGCGCACGTCGTTTACATTTTTAAGATTATTGTTGTATAAAATTCTTGCATATTGGATTTTTGGCAATTTTCCTTTTGAAATCTTTGTTGTGCTTTAGTACTTATTCTTTAATTTTTTTTATCCCTTTTTCTTTTCTTTTCCGTTTTCTTTTCTTTTCTTTTCTTTTCTTTTGTTTTTTTTTCTTTTCTCCTTCTCAATTTGAACAGAATCTTCTGTGCTGGAAACCTGTTTGACTATGGCTCTGGAGATCCTTTGGTAATCATATTCAAAAGAAAACGACACGATATCGGCAGAGCCTTCCTTGGCGTTAGTCACTTATTCGTCGAGAGAGGAAAACAAAAGTTCTGCATCACATGAAAGTTCCCCCATTTTTAGCGGTGCAAACGGTTTGCTAGAGGACTTGTGTGTGTATGTGTGTTTTTGTTTAATGTTTTCTGTTTCTCAATATATGACAATAAATGCCGTACGTTTCTCTTGAGTCCTTCGACTGCTTTAAACTTTTCTTTCGATATATCCGATGCATTTGTCCAAAGCCTTGAAAACATCGTTGAATATATTGTATCTTTACAGATACGACTCACGCCAGCTGGGAACGTACATTGAAGGAGGCGTGGATGACAGTATCGGCAGATATCAGGAACAAACGGCAAAGACGAGAATCTACAGACGATGGAGCTGATGCAGACGCGTTCATGCAGTCACAGAAAATCCTGAGCGCGATAAACCGGAGCATGAAACTCTTTACAGAAGCGAGTATGACGTTGTGTAACATAAGTCGCAAGTAAGAAATGAATGTGCCCCCTCCCCCTCCCCCCCCTCGAGCTCACACCCGGGTGACATGGGGTGGCGTGCAAAGGAGGCTGGGTACTAACAGTTTCCATTCTCCACGCATGTCCTCCACAACCCATCAAAAATCCAACATAATGTTAAAACTTTTTTTTATATATTTAATTCGAGGTTCCGCTCTTCTCATTCAGATAAATTAAACGTTATAAATCACTTTTTTCAAAATAGTTCTTGAAGTCGAAATATTTCCAACGCTGACTTTGAAGCATAAGCTGCCGCTCTTTGATTAACTTCTAAGTATAATTACAAAACCTCAGACTGACCTCTCTTTTCATGGTCTCACAGACGCTGCGCGCACGGACCCACGGGAACTCCAGGATTACCCGGACTCAATGGAGCGAAAGGAGAGCCTGGGCACCCAGGCAAACGAGGACCTAAGGGAACCAACGGTGGCCTGGGTCCGAGGGGTCCCCAGGGAGCAAAGGGTGAAAAGGGTCCAAAGGGCGATTTGGGGCCCGTGGGCCCTGCCGGGAGAGGCGTTTCTACCCCTAACGTTTTAGTCTCCCCAAAGTTGTTGGTATTAAATGAAAGTCAAAAGGCGACTTCCCTGTGTTCAGTAACGGGATACCCGCGCCCGCGAGTTACCTGGACAAAACGGCAAGGAAACCTGCCCAAGGGGAAATCAACAGTGAATGAAAATGGCCGGCTGGATATCCGACAGCTTACGATGGCAGACTCGGGTGTGTATGAGTGCAAGGCCTCAAGTGTCCTGGGCACGGCTTTAGGTCACGTGACACTGACAGTGCAAGGTGATGAAACAGCTTCCTTTATGGTGCTTTTATTTCATTAATTTTTTCCGTTTAGTTGCTCTTTTTTTCTTTTTTCTCTTCTTTTTTTACTTTTATTCTTTCGTTTTGTTTTCTTTCTGGTAATTTCGTAGTGTTTCTCATTATCTAATCAATATTTCGCAAGGTCAGTGACCGCTAGATTGTCTATAACAGCCCTCGAGTAAAACGAAGAAACATGGGATTGGATTTAAGATTGGCTTTTAACTCTTTTAATGTGCAAATAGGCTTAAAACTATAGACAACGGTACATCATTAATCTATCTCCATGCCGTAAGAGTATCTTTATAGCAATAGGTTTTACAAACCACAACTCGCTAACTTGGTCGCTATTAACATACTTCGTCGATTTTTATTTATTTCGTTCATAAATATAAAAACCTTCAGAAAACATATTTGACTTTGAAATATCAATGGTGATGGTGATGTTAGGGTGATGATGATGATTGTGATGATGATGACGATAACAGTGTTTACAATAATGTTATTGGCACTGATGATGATCTTGATGATAGAAGTGGTGTTGATGACGGTGATGATGATGACAATACTGATGATGTCGAAGAAAGTGATGACGTTGATGATCAGATTGTGCTGCTGATGCTAATGGTGCTGACGATAGCGATGGTACTGATAATGGTGGTGATTTAGGTCTGGATGATGATGATGATGAATCTTTTGTTTGTCACTCAGCCCCTCCACGAATAAAGCTGTCAATGGGCCCCACCTTTATTGAAAATGGAAAAACTGTGACACTTCCGACCTGTCACGTGACTGGTTTTCCAGTCCCTATCACGTGGTCAAAGCTCGCGGGACAGAAACCTCAATCAATCGCGGGAGGAGAGGGTGGTACCTTGACGCTAAAAAATGTTCAACGACATCACTCGGGAACATACCTTTGCACTGCAACGAACCCTCTCGCAAGCGTGACGGAAACCACTCAACTTTCCGTAATGGTGGTGCCCGAGTTTACGGTCAGACCTTCGGCCATCGTACGCATGCGTCAGGGGGAACGAGTTGTCCTAAACTGCAGCGCTACCGGCAGTCCAACACCCTCGATCACGTGGCAGCGGATCGGCGGCTCACTTCCGGTTGGATGGTCTGCTCGTAGTGGTGGAGGTCTCGTGGTTGCTTCGGCACAACTGACCGATGCTGGTCGGTATAAGTGTGTTGCTACAAGTAAACCACTTAAGGCTGAAACAGAGTTTCGAGTGGAAGTACGCAAGAGAAGTGGTATGTAGCTCTAATACCATTATATCTATTTATCTTTTGCACCCCTCCACCCCTCCCCTCCCCCGCACGTAAAGCCGCTTTTCATGTCGGGCTGTGTCTAGCTACGGCCCTGTCAGTTATTGTGGTGACACATAAAGCAGCTCTGTCGTCTGTTATTATGGTGACACACAAAGCAGCTCTGTCGTCTGTTATTATGGTGACACACAAAGCAGCTCTGTCGTCTGTTATTATGGTGACTCACAAAGCAGCTCTGTCGTCTGCCTCAAAAAAACTCTGTTAAACGATATTAAAAGTAAGTCGGGGTTCTTTTCTTAAGATATGTACGTAGGTCTCTATTTGCGATCGAAAGATCTGCGATATAGCTGTTGTTTTTATGATTATCCGATTGTCTCTCGCTCGACCTTTCTCGGAGGGCACCTTTGCCGAGTCCTGGGAATGAATTTGAAGACCGCTGACAGAAACGATTGCCTCTGCATGTAAAGAGAGATTTAGCCTAATCAGATTGTACGAGAAATTGCTTGCCTTCCCCTGGTTTAACCAAATATACATTCTCGTAGTATTGATAAAACTAACTCTAATTGTATCGTAACGATGCGAAGTTTCAGGTTTTTTTCTTGACATTGCCCTTTTAAACAGACTGCGACAACCCTGTTGCCCTCGGTATGGAAAGCGGTGCGATCAAAGACAACCAAATTACAGCTTCAAGCACGTATTTGAGCTACAAGCCCAATAACGGGCGACTTGGGCGATCCCGCGGTTGGGCACCGGCCGCACTAAACCAGCACCAGTGGCTAAAGATTGACCTTGGCTCGGTGAAACTGATGCAAAAAGTCGCCACTCAGGGAGACGGAGGGTTTTCTAACTGGGTGACTTCATACAGGCTATCATATTCTAGTGACGGGACGCGCTGGACGGAGTACGTTGAAGATGGAAAGATTATGGTGAGCAAGGGAAAGACAGACAGACAGACAGACAGACAGACAAATCGATGGATAGATAGATAGATAGATAGATAGATAGATAGATAGATAGATAGATAGATAGATAGATAGATAGATATGATTTTCAAAACTTCGTCAACTCACATTTGCATATGAACAGTGGTTGCTTATAGATCGTAGCTTGGAATTAAATTCCTTGTTTTAAACTAAACCTTTAAGCATGCGTGAAGCTGTAAAAAGCCTTTTAACTCTCAATACTTGATCAAACAGGTTTTCACAGCAAACATAAACAACAGTGGAATTGTAACCAACACGCTCCCGGATGCTATCAGGACGAGATATGTCAGAATTCATCCAATAAAATGGAACGGATATCTGATGCTTCGAGCTGAACTGTATGGCTGTAATGCCTAATAACGATTTTTTCCATGGTATGTGCTGCAAAGACAATGAGATCTCCGGAGAGGGGGGCGGGCAGTTTTTTGTGCAGGATTTTTTAGTGGGTTTGGGACTACAAGATTTTTTGGCCAATGCTGATTCCTTTTAGTGGTCGCACTTTTGCAGGATTTTTTTTCCTTATATATATCACGCGCTACTCACCTCAACTAAGGCAAATACTAGCTCATTAACCGACCCGTTAATTCTGGGTGGGAGTTTAAAGTAGAGGTGCCATGACATGTCAGCGAATTATTTCCTGATTTTTTTTCGTAATTTGAGTTGGAAATTGCAGTTTCAAGTTAAAGTTTCTTTTTCAATTAAGGCTTTTTTTTCTGATTTCAAGATGGCTGCCAAGATTGCCGATTTTTGACGTCATGTGACATCTTAACTGACTTAACTAGTAATTTTTTTATATGCGTTAATTTAATTGACTAACACAGCAACTTTGGTAAGGACATCGCTTATGCTAATGGTTTATAGGCCACGGGCACCTTAAGCGCCCCCCTCACCAGTCACAGGTATTTAGAAATGCCCAGCCTGAACAGTGTTGACATCACATTTGCAATATAGATGGTGCATGACAGGTTTTTAAAATTGCGTGACAGACAGAAATGTAAAGCGCGGGTACTGGTGCGAACAAAGACCTAAATTCAGAAAAACAATACCAATTTAACTGAAGACTCGAAATCGTCTGAAGAAAAAAGTCTGAATATCCTAGTTTTCTTTAAGTGAAGGGTGTAAATGTAACCTGCGTTAGTAAAATAAGCCGCCGGTTAACTGACATGATCGAATTGGTTTGTAATGTGCTGAACGTATTAAACGCTATTTGTAATGATACAATCGAGTTAGAGAGTTGAGTTAATTAACAAAGTATATTATGTGGTTTGAGCAACAGTTGTTGTTCGACATAAGCTAGGTTGGGTTTGAAGCTGCCGTTTCGAACCTTAGCCCATAGTCACCAAACTAACATCAACTAACGTCAGTGTACTCTGATGAAGCGCGCCAGCTTTACATCCGACCATACGGCAAAAACATAATGTATTGGTGCATATCAACCACGGTTGATCAGGTTACTCGCCAATACAGAAAACAACCGTGCAGGTTTTTTTTAAAAAAAAAATCTTCAAGCACCAATTAATCGACTAGGCACACTGCCTCAAATAAGTGCTAGAACCTATAACAAAAAAGGATATTGTATGCGATATGAATACCCTTTGGCAACTACTGTAATTAGTTCATGTTATTATCCAACTTCAGTCCGGAGAGTACAAAAAAAAAACATATTTTCCTGGAAAGAAGAGGATATTATGTACAGTCGTGCACTCGTTTATGAGTTAAAGCGATACTTATGATAAAAAGAGAGGAAAGGTTAGATAAATAATCTCTTATAAGAGAATAGTTCGTAGCATGAGTGGAAAATTTTATTCTTTTTTTGTATTGCTCGTTAAAATACTGCAAATCTCGTAACATTATCAAGATGATACTGCACACTTAATGGTCTAATAAGACATGTATTCCATGCAGAACACAAGGAACACAACATATAGAATGGAACTAATGATAGACTAGTGGGGTCAGATTCGTCTCTCGAATTGGATGTACGAACGTTGTCGGTCGAGTGTTGGATTCCTTTATCTAATAAAAAAAGAAATATATTCAGCAAGTGCGCCTTTAAGACAGTGTACTAGTTTGAAGCAATGCGTCCATTTGAACTAGTACGCTTTATTAGAGAAAGTGCGCTTAATTATTGACAATACACTTGGTCAGAGACAAGGCGCATAATTGGAGACAAGGCGGTTAATTAGAGACAGTGCGCCTAATTAGAGCCAGTCTAATTGGAGAGAATGCAGCACGTTTATTGGAAGATATACCAATTGAGAAGTGCACTTATTGGCAACATTGCGCTTATCAAATAATTAAAAACAGTGCGTGCGATGGAGATAAGGTACATGTTATCTCGAGAGCGGAGAAAAGGTCTACTCGCTTTCCTCGTCGAAACGTGTTTTAACGACATCCGCATGGTTCGTTAAGTTATAGGTTTGGTGGACAAGTTCCATTTTGGTAAAATCTTTGGGTCGAAAAAAGTTGCACACTGCACACTTTTGCTGTGAAAATTGGATTTCGCGACGCCATCTTGGAAATTTGGCCAAGCGTTTGTCTCTGATACCCTTGCAAGCATGCGCAGTGGTTATTCCGACCTGTCGACATATTAAACTGAGCCCGAAACAAAAGACATCAACACGAGGCTCTAGGGAATAAACTATAAAGTTTGTATGGATTATTCCCCAGAGCTTTGTGTTGATGTCAAAATTGGTCTGTTTTCTAGAGGCCGGGCGAGTGAACGCTAACCAAGAGTAATAAAATAAACTTTATTTTCAACTTTGCAGAAAGGAACTGAAAAATGTTGATTTACGTACAATAAAATATTTACATAATAGAATAAGAATTAAGTTACACTTTTACAAGACAAAAGGGAAAAACTACTAAGTATAAAAAGCATGGGTTAACCATATACTAATGAATAGATAAAAATACTAAATGGAGTTGTTAAAATGCCTTATGGCCAATGACAAGAAACTGTTGCCGTGTCTGGAAGTTCTGTACTTAGGTTGGGATAGATTGTTTTGTTTACGAAGACTGTATTTAGTTGATTTGTATTTGGGGAAAAGGCGGTTAAGGTTATGAGATGATAGGGACATTCTGGAGAACAGGCGATTATACGCAGAATAGATCTGCGTTCAGGCAGAGTAACGTGGGCTTCTCTGACCCGTCAGTAATGACCCTGACTCTGGTTCAAAGTCCTATATAACTGGGTGCAATTCCAAAAATGCTTATTCTCTACCCTCGGCATGCAGCAGCACAGAATGCATTCAATATATTCTGAAATGGGAACAGGTTCCAAACAAGCGCTGAAAATGAAATACCTTCAATAACGTAATCCAAATTACACCAAACGAACGTGATTTGAGAGAAAACAAATAGTTAATTTTCTTAAAATTTTTAGTAAGATGTTGATCGAAACTATTAATTAAACCAAGAAATTCTTTTGAAAAACACAATTGTCGAAGAATCAATACATTTTGCAGGCTCAGTTCAGTTAATAATTTATCCTGTAAGCCAATTAAATACGAAATTCGCACCATCACAAATAATGGCTATAACAAATTTTGATCAAC
The DNA here is from genome assembly GCA_025403605.1 of Parazoanthus darwini. Taxonomy (NCBI): domain Eukaryota; kingdom Metazoa; phylum Cnidaria; class Anthozoa; order Zoantharia; family Parazoanthidae; genus Parazoanthus; species Parazoanthus darwini. The sequence goes on from JAOBYF010009793.1 coordinate 8,307, forward strand.
CTCAAAACTCACAACGTTCCGTACCATATTTGTAGGGTCTTGTGTTTTATCATTGTAGATTTTGCTACTTTAAGGTGTGTTCTGAGCTATATCAAGAATACCAAACCACGATGACACCTCGATATTACCACTTTAGAAGTACTATGATCTCCAGTTGGGGTGAAAAGTCTCTCGTGGTCATTTACAAGTCACCAATTTTGCCTGGAGTCAACTTGAGATATAAACCGCCGGAACTTCGGTATCTGAGAGCAGCAAAAAATATTGATAAACCGCTCTTTCTGGGAAACTTACGTTTTTGCCGTAATATTGTAATATTGTCTATTAGCTGTAAACTGGTTATCAATAATTCATTATATCAGTTTTGTTAGAAGATATACCATTCGACCAATCAACCGTTATTCTATTTTTCACTGCCATTTTTATCATGAAAGTACAACTTTTTGGATTAACTAAACTCTCGGGAAAATCGCAAACAGCGATGATAAATTTTTGTGTCCGGATAAACTGTAGTCATGAGTGGTGAACGTGTCAGGATTAAAGAGAGAGAGAAAGAAAGCTAAAAGCAAGATATTCAAATTTGAACAAGTGCGAAGACTAATATTTAATGGCAGCTTAAAATTTCTAAATCGTTGAAATCGAAAAAGGAACAATTAAAAAAATTGCCTACAACGACAAGTATAAAAATTCACAGGTTTAACAAGAAGAGCCTAATTGCATATAATTTCGATCCTTTGTTTGGTTAAGATTATATTGGTCTGTTGGTTTGAATTGACACAAATTTTGTCATCATCTGTTAACGATTTTATCTGGTTGTTGGCAGTTTAATTAAACTGCAACGAAGTCTGATACGTCAAACTACAGGGTGAAAGTGATGCGTAAGGTGCAAGACAGCAAATATTTACAATTCTATTGGCAAGCGTTTTGATATTCGCACCTCAGCGACAAACAGACGTGATAAATTATAAATTGGTCGAGAACTACCTTCATCCTTCTGACTTTGTTTTATCAATACATCTTTTTAAATTGAAGGTGCTATATTTTTGTGCGCATCCTGTTCTGGGTAATGTTAAATGTAACAGCACAGGTACTCAAGTTAAACGGAACAAGCTCGCCTGCAGACAACCATACAAGAAAGTAGTCGTCTCTTAACTTATACATCATAACTTGATGCTTGTTGATCACAGCTCGCAATTACCTGACTAAACATCACTTAGTTTCAGTTCAAGAGACTGGCCCTTAAGGCTTAACCAAGTTCAGATTGATTACCGAATCCAAGAGGGTGCGCCGAAAATTCTTTTGCGGATCACCGTTATGAATTTGCCGATTGGTCTGCTGTTGATTGCTATGGTTTTCGTCGGAGTAGCCGTATGTTTGCTCTTCCTCTGCTGCTCGAAGCAGTGTTACGATTGTTCTCCGGACGCCGTGATCGAAAAACCCTCTGGAGACGAATTGGAGGATCAACTAATCGAAAAACGCGAGTTAATTCAGATGTGAAGCAAACAAACGCTACAGTTCAGTCAAACCAGTAAATACACATGAGGTGATGCTTCGTTGTGCTAACAGAATTCGCGACATTTTTGTTGAAAAAAAAACAGGCCATGTTCATGCACTGGAAAAAAATCACTATTTTGTAAGAGTATCAACCGTAAACACTAATCGGCCATATGAGCCCATAGTGCGGTCGTTACTGACCATTACTATCATTTGACATCACCTGCACGAACATTGCTCTCGCCTGATATTCTTTTTTTTAAACATGAGCACGAACATGAATTGACGTGAAAAAAAGGGCGGGAAATTGAGCGCGTCTTTGCGGTGGTGCACTGACGACAAAATCAGTACGATGTCTTGTGTTTTATTCTGCTTTTTATCCTCTTGTTAAGTTTGACTTGGTTAATGACAAGAAAACAAAAACATGGCAAAGAAACTTCATAAACCTGACTTGAACAGCATGGATCCTTATCTTCCACAGTGGGAGTCCGCTAACAGTTGGAGATAATCGACATCATGTAAAGAACATCTCTTGGTGGCGGAGAGACTTGCGACATTAGGCGAAGTGAGTTGTTTGATTATATTGCCTCTTACTCGCCAATATTCAGTGCTCAAGCTTCGAAACTTTTTTGTAAGAACAACTTTAGTTGTAAATCGAACTATCCGGCTGATGCCAATATTGCAGAGCAAATTAAGAGAAATCCCGAATTCAATACTGCGGACGTATTTTTGTATTTCAGTTTCCTTACGTATAAAACTCAGTAAAGCAATTAAAAAGCAATTAGTTTGGGATTATTACACAATGGGGAACAAATATAAACTCCAGAGATTTTAGTCTCTGTCATTAGTCTGAAATTTACTCTGAACTGATCTTCCTAAACACCCTTTCAAAGCAGGAAAACAAAGAAAAACTGCTTGCTTGAATTTAAAATAAGGATTGGTCAAAAACATACAGCTAGCTTCCTTTGTGTTTTACAGAGGAAACATATACTATATATTTGAAAGAGTTTTAAAGTCTTTGTAATCCACGTGTACTCTCACTCCAGAATACTGCGGTCAATTAAATGTACTCTCAAACTGATATGGTCTCATAAATATTTGAGCGTAAATTTTCCCTCATTATGTCAAAACGTAATAAAAATACATCTAGTGACACATTTATTTGCGTTTTGTAAAAATCTTTAGTGGTTTTTCTCGTCTATTCGGTCAGAGGTTCGCTATGAACACGTGTGAATTGCTAAAGCATTAAGAGCAATCAGGGATTCGAACAAAGTTCTGATCTGGTTCTTTGTAAAATGTCACTACGTTTTAAGCTCCCGGGTTTCCAAGTCCATGATGCCATAATTTTATCACGACAATACTATATTGCTTATCATAAACTAAAAATATAATTGGTGAGCTTATATTTTTGCTCTACAAAAGAAGCTCTCAGTTGCCACCAGATTGACGAGACAAACTATTTTAACTGACTTGGGCACTTACAAAATTCTTCATTCACTCCTGTTTCAAACTTTTTTTGAGAATGAAATCCTAATATAACGTGTTGTGTTTGTTTGTTTTATCATGTAAAATATCTTGTGCTGAATTTCCAATGAACATTACTCAAAGATTTGACGCTTTCAAAAATAATGTTACTGCTTTTCATTATCCTTAATTACTTGACAATGATACATATACTTGTATAAACGACATTTTCTCTAGTTGAATACTACTAATCATTTTCTCGTGGCATGTAGCATTTAAGAAATTTTGCTTATCTAAAATAGTGCATGGAAACTTTCATTCATTTGCTGATGCAAATTTTCAAACAGTTTAACACTTTTAAAAGGAAATTTAAATAGTATACAAAACGTCAAGGTAACTGCACAAAGCAAACGAACTTTCAGAAAAGGAGGTAAAATGATTCCTTTGCCAAATTAAACATTTTCGAATATGATTCTGAAATTTTGGGCCCTTGATTTGATCATGAAAGTCGATCATCTGTGCTACCGCCAGCAGGCACATTTTCTAAAACATGCTGCCTTTGTTTGTATTAAAAGCTTCAACAATAGTAATGTTTGGTTTCACTAAATTATTAATGTGGAATGGTAACTGATCATGAATCGCCACTCATCACCTCAGTTTAAAACATAACTAAAATCTCAAAATATATTTACTTTTAATACAAAGATTTGTGTTTAACTATATGTACAGTTGTAATAATATTGATAGTTTTTAATAGAATTTTATGAGGTCTCACACAAAGAGCCCTTTTACGGATTTGAAACGATAGCAAGTGCTTCCTAGCCTATTAAAGTGTATCACGATAGTTCATGATATTGTAACATTTTACATTTTGCTAACGGTTTGCAGTTGAATATGCTTGGCAAGGGAGCGCTCAATGGAAAATCATTTAAGAATGACCGCGATATGTGTCTCCAGAAGTCATTCCACTGTTAGTTGACAACATCAAATCCTTCTTTAAATTCCCCGTCTTCTTTGATGTGGTTATTACAATATGCTGAACAGCTCACGTAGTTCTTTTAGCAATTCGGAGTCAGTTATGTCTCAAACGTCTACAGCGGTTGCTTTACGTTCATACACAGCAGTTTATCTCAATTAGAAACTCTGCAATCGGAAGCTTTCCTGTTTCCCCCTGCACAACTTCTGTGTCTATTTACGGCTTTAACATTCCACCATGAAACCTGACATGAGATTTCTGCGGTGAAAGACTTCTTTCCCAAACAAACTTGCTCATAAAAACTGACACATTACGTGAAAACTGACAAAACCGAAACATTCCGTTTTAAACGTCGACGACTCCAGAGCCTTCAGTCCTTCTTTTTCTTTTCCGTTTTGACAGATGTGAACCTTCGGCATCGAAAAACTGTTCCGGGTAACAGCACATAGCGGCTCCACAACAACAAACCATTCCTACGCCAACCATTGCAAGAATCACTAGAACAGTAGGAACAACTTCAGACAGTGTGTTCGATGTGTCCATAGCGAGTGGCAATACAAATACTTTGTCAAAACTGTGACACGGTGTTCCAGTGTTCCCTGTTTCGGAACTCACAAGGTGTGAGGCCTTGAGAGATGGAAGTCTTGTGAAATCAAGAGATCGTTAATTGGAGTGTGGGCGCGTTGAACTGTTCCTTGATTCAATTCAAATTGAACTTTCCAGTTTCTTGCTGTTTCTTTTATCGGGGTATGATAGCGAAATGTTCACCGAGACTAAAACACCTATTGAAGATTCAACTTTACTCATGATAGATCCGAAATTCATTGAAGTAGCTCACTTTTCTCGCAGTTCAAAGGTAACGAATACTGCCGTCGATAAACCTTGTGTCATGTCCCTTGTCATATTGAGAAAAAATTTAATCAAGATTCCATTAATTGTTAAGGCGTTACCGAAGTAATATCGCGCTTTCATTGCGCTAATTACGATATTGTAACAATATATCAATTGGAAGCTATAAAATTGTTAAAAAATGGCAAAAATGGCAAATGTGCCACAAATTGTGAAAAAACTACGAGTTGGTGACTATGTTCTGGTCTTCCAGGCGGGTCACACAATTTCAGCGACACCAGGTCCGGAATTTTGTTTTGCCTTTGTATCAAATATCTCCCACGCGAATATTTAAGATTATTTAAAACAGAAGTTTAAGT
>JAOBYF010009904.1:0-13440 GCA_025403605.1 Parazoanthus darwini
GGTTCTCAAAGGGCTCGAAATAACGGCCGGCCAATTGATTGGAGACTTGACCGGTCAACCTTTCGTCTTGCCGGTCATGTTGTCCGGTCACATTGATTCGATCGTATTGAAAATGAAATAAATTGTATATATATGAAAACTTCAATGCTCTTCGGTTGTTTCAATTGTTGTCGTTATGTAGCGAGTCGCTGTGTATTGCGGAATTTTGATCTGAAATCTTGGGTGAATGTAATGCATTTAGAACCGCTGTTTACAATTCACGCACTGAAACAGAAATCGGGGTTCACGCACTTCCGGTCGCAAAATTCACTTTTATTAGTTAACTTTCAAGTTTTGAGTTTCTCCCTGCATATAAAGTAATTCCTTAGCCCAGAATAAATATAACCAAAGTATAGTGCAAAGGAACTATACTAAAGTAAAACCAATAATTATTCCACTCTTCGCAATTATGCAAGTTGATCGACGTGTGTATCTGTTGCGTGCGTAATATTATCATAAGCTTTTCTCGATGAAAACAAATTTTCTTACCTTGTAATGGGGAGCTGGAGCCACATAGATTACTGGCGGATCCGGAGTTTTAAGATCAAGATCTCACAGCGTGATACGTACACCAGAAATCATTTAACTAGTTTTACTGTTGACAGTGAGCGCTATAAGCTCAAAGCAACGACTTTTTTGGTTCATAGGTTATTTATCTTATAAGTCTGACCAGTCAGAAACGGTACGTGACCAAGCTAAAATGAACTTGGCCGGTCATCGTGTCCGGAGACTCTTCGGTAATTGTTTCGAGCCCTGCATTTGGCTATTTTTTTAGATTGCAGGTTTTACAGTAGTTGAAAAAGTGATTGAACACTCAGCAAGCATGAACTGATAGAGTTCTTACATGTAGAATAAACAACAAACTAATCATTGTGTTGTTTACTGACTAACTACTTTTTTTTAGCAGAATCTGCTGCTGGCGGAGGAGAAATTGGTATGTGTGTTTGTTGTACAAGTAACCTATTACAGGGCTCTCTTTAATGAACAAATGTGCATCCCTGATGCACCAAAACTGGAAAGGACGCACCAAAACCACTTATTGGGGATTCTGTGGGATGCACCAAACCATTCGCTGAGGAAAACTATAAAAGACGCAAGATTGGTCATTGCTAGATTAATTAAAAGCATATGTTTTTGGTTTACAAACATTTTCAGTACAATCAATTTTTTTAAAGAATCTTATATTCTACCAATTGGTCATTGAGTCAGTTATACAGCGTCAACATATAAAATAGAGATTGTGACCAAATATGGTTGGGTAAACTGGAGTCTTCAGTTCTTGCAACCATGTGCTGCAAACCACTTTCTTTTGCTTCAACAAAATGTCGCGACAAAGCTTCTAACCCGATTTCATGGACAGACAGCCAAACTCAAAAAAAAGAAAGTATGATAACATGAATGACTCCTCTGACTCAACAAGAGACTGATGCAGCCGTGTAATGAATATATTGAACTTCGAATAAAATGCATGAGCAAGCTGCTTGGACACATATTTCACAATCCCTGTTATTTTGTCTTGTGTAAATTGGAAATGCCTTGAGCTAAATTACCACTCAGCCGGTCTGCATTCTTTAAAACTCAGCCATATCTCAAAGTATAATTAGTTTTAGGTTGTTTGTATTTATGAACAAACAAAACTTGTGCTCAGACTCAGCCATATCTCAAAGTTTAATGAATTTTACATGTTGGTTGCTTGTACGTGTATTTATGAACAAACAAAACTTGTGCTCAGATCAAGCCATGTTGCTGAATTCATTTATGTCTCGGTTGGCACTGCTCCAAACAATTTTCAAAAGGTACATTTATTTCTCTACCCAGAACACGTCGTGGGAAACTGATTCAAATGTCATTCTCATTATAGAAGGCCTTTGATGCAGACTAATGTTTGGTTGTTGCTGTTGCAGCTGTCCTTTCAGGCACCTCAGCAGAGATACACAGTCACGGTATACACTAATCTCATTTGTTTGAGGGCTTGTTTGTGGAATGAGGAGATAGGGATGGTAGTTGCACATTTTCTCCTGGATCCCAGGAAACCCCACAAAGAAACTTCAGGAACTTATTATCTTCAACTGAACATTGTCTTCAAACAATCAGATTCCTTAAAAATTTCTTCTGGAAGGGACTAAACTCAATTTTTTGTTTTCTTGTACTGACGGTTTTGTGCTGCTTTTGAAAATCAGAACTGTTTGAATACATTATCAACGTTTTGCGAAAGGTGAATAATGAACAATAATTTTAGAAAACAAAAATAATGATTATACACAAAAAACCACGAAAACAAAGTTAAGTCTCATTTCATAATGATATCAAAATAATTGGTTGTACTCAATATTTGGATGTTTCTATAGAGAAATGTAAAGATAAAGCAATATATGCTAAGAAAATATACGGAAGTTGACTGGTTACCTGTAAAAAGTGGTCAAATTATTTGATGTTTTTATTGTTCTAGTTCCAACATACAATGCAGTTAAATATGGTTCGTGCTGTACGTGAAGCATGATTCAGAAACATAGATAAAACACCATTTCAAAATTTTGATTTAAAATGTTTTCAATTTTTTGTTAGGGTCACAAATAAAACAACGAATTCAGCAAGCAGGGTTGAACTCGGTCTGTTTCTATTGAAGAGTTTGATTGACCAAAAAACTTTAAGTTTTCTGAAAAAATTAGGTGAACTAAAAAACGATACTTCAGCAAAACAAACTTTAAAACTGACACAAGAGAAAAAAGTTGCTACCTTACTAACATACATAAATCACACTATAGACATCATTCAGTCTTTAATATCCCCAATAATCAAACAGTATGTAATCAAAACAAAAGCTTCTTACATACATCTCTGGCAAGCAGGAGTACGGAATAAAATAACAACACGTTTAAGAAAGAATATATACCGGAGGGCCATCTAGATTTCGACCAAAAGTCAATTTGCCAAATTCTGAATAAGTAACTATCAACTTCAAATATCGAGCTGATAAAATTCCTAATAAGAATCGTTTCTGCCAATTGTGTAACAGTAGTATACCCCCCTCCCCCTTCGGTGCCAAGCAAAATAAGAATGTCAGACAGTATAGTTGATCTTTAATCTCATAAGCAGGAAAAACGAACAGCTTTTGTACAAAAACATGTTAATTTCATCTGTTATGGGTTTTCAGATCATGACACGCAAATGGAAAACTCTACAGATGGTTTGTAGTTAGTTGTTTAGCTTAGTAATTACATCGAGATATTTTCATAATCTTTTTACTCAGGCGAGGGTCATTCCAAAGAAAGCAACATTTGCTGTTACGGTATTTTTGGGCATGGTTACTGCCCTTCCGCTGATTCACCAACTCTAGGCCAACAACTAGGCTCACCAACTCTAAACGTAGCTTGAAGTGACATTCAAGTCAAGTATCTTAATCATTAATTCTGTAACGTTTTTCTTTTCTGTGTTGCTGCCGTTTTGGCGGTAAAACTGGCATTGCAAAACAGTAAAGCTTAGCTTAAGTGTTCACAAAACCGCAAAGTTTAAATGTTCTTTACATTAACAATTCAAGTCGAATAAAAGTTTATACTTTGTTTTAATTCTTGCGCAAATGAGTTTTTTGAACTAAAAGATTTTGACGGGACCGTCAGTAGCTTTCAGTCCTTCAAAAAACATTTGTAAACAAAGATTGAGAACACAGAATATCTTGATTGGAATCGTTTGGTTTTAGAATGTTTCTCCATTATCCTGAACTCGGACTGTTTTGTTCTTTGTTTGGTTTAAACTTTACCTTGAACCGAAGTGCCGTGACAGCTTCTCAAACAAAAGTGGAAAGATATATCTTAACTACTAATTTACTTCCAAGTTTTGAATGCACTTTCCAATGCAATGAATAAGAAGTTGCTTTTCGATTATGGATTGAATCGCCCCAAAGCAGCTGCGAAAATGAACGACTGAAACTGATCAGTCCGTGAGTTCAACTGCGAGAATTAGCGGGGAATTTAAGGTCAATCAGAGGCAGAAATATTTTGAATGAATAATAATAATAAGGGATAATCGGAACGGTGCATAGTTATATCTTAATTATAAGTTCTCGCGAAATGACAGGTACATTGAGTTGATAAATGTTTCGAAAGGAGACAACACACTAACGAACTATTTACTGCTAACATGACTGAATTTACTTGATTTTTTTTTCGATTTCACCATGAAAAATGGTTCTGGGCCCTGATCTAGCTTCCCTTTGAAAACTCAGTGAAAACTTCCGAAATTTTATGATCACCAACCAGTAAAAACCAAGTTTAGACTAAAAGAATACCTAGAAGACGTAAATTGCAGCAACAAAGTTTTTTTTTAATGATTTTGCAGTTGTGTTCAACTTTTACAGATTCTACATGAACCGAAAAAGTAACACTTTTTTTAGAATCTTTAGCAGCTTATTGATATTTGTTTTAACAATTCGTTTTTTCTTTATTTTGTTTGCAGATCGGCATGACATGGATGCATTAGACTCAACAAATGGTTTGTAGTTAAACATTTAGCTTACTTACCGGTAGTAAGGTTTGCATGTTTTACAATTGTAAAAGTACACCGATTACTAAGTCCTTATACTTGCGTATCAAAAGAAGGACAGGGACCTTACCCCCCTTTTGGCTCAAATAAAAATACGAAGAACAGTGTTTACATCTTTAGACTCAGGCTCCTATCTACTGGCAACCCAAGTAAACGACAAACCAAAAATTAACAAGGTTCAGATAGAGAATTTTCAGCAATGCATTGAGTGTTGATGAATAACATGGGAAGATGACTCAAGGAAATTACGTGCTTGTCATTTTATTCAAACTGGTGAAATAAGCGAAGTAGGAATAAGCATCAGTACAAGTAAAAGGAAAATGATTCATTTCCTGGTACTTGATCCTGTACTTAATCTTATTTTACAAGTGTGAACTGGGCTAAAAGCAAGTCGATGTACATCTATGCCAGATAGTTTTTCACTATCGCGCATAAACTAACTGTACAGTCTTTTTAGAATAGTTATAAAGTAGTTTTGCACTCCTCCATGCGTTCATGGGGGAAGGGGGGCATTACTCCCGTTTTTGTCATTCCTATCAACTTCAAGATAGTCCGAGCAGAACCTCGGTTTTTAGGAACTATATTAACCGCAACCTGCTTCTTTAGAGCAATTTGTAAAAAACAATATACTTTTTGTATGTCTTCGATTTCTGTTTTCATGACAGCCGTCTATTCTCTGAACTTTGAAAAACTTGAAATACGTTATTTATAAGTTGTTTACTTGCTTAAAAGAACAACAAATTCGTTTGCTCGCTGCACTTGCCTTTTTGTTTGTGATTCTTCATAGCGCGTGAGTAAAACTGTACACGTTCACTAACCAAGAAACAATGTCTATGTTTTAACATATGTATTAAAATAGGTAACTTTTTGTCAACTTGAAAAAATGTGTCAAAGTCTGCATGCTTTCAGTAGGTTTAAAATGTACGTATGCTGAATTCATCAAGGTTCAGTGACATTTGTAACACACTTAAAAGTTGAACTTGAGCAAGTTGCTGCGGTCGACGTGATGCCAAACCTACGTAGCAACTGTAAATTGTAACTATAATGACAAAAGAAAACCAATAGTTTCTAAAAAGACAAAAAAAATACAGCAACTGATCATCAGTAAGATACCTAAAATGTGTGCAATTCTACAATTGGTCTCGCAGTCCATTAATTCCCAGACCAGTGCAGAACATCTTGGGCTAAGCAAAGTTTTAGTAATGTTTTTGTTGTAATAAAGATTTTACGTTTCAAAAAGTACAGTGAAATAAGAATTCAGCATTTTTTTTCGAGTTACTACAAAAGTGAAAATTGAAGTATTCATTAGGCCAGTCGATCACCTGTTAGAGCGCAGGATTTATTTTGAGCGCAGCGGCAAAACCTTTGTCTAAGGGGTACAGGGTCGTGCTATTAGTTAACATGACCAAAAGTTAACTAGCAGGACTACCCAAAGTAAAGTCTGCTCATCACGATAAACACCTCGGCCTCATTCGAACGACGCCGACTAAACTTCGGGAACGGGATTTGGCGTCCCACATAACATTAGTTCGTCCATCAAGTGTGAGATCTATTGAGTTTGAAAAACACAACCTCATAACAATGGGCATTCTGTGATACGATTGTTTTCTTCTCGAAGAGGTTCATAACAACTACCAGTATTTTAAAACAGCTAGGTCTGTGAATGTGATGCATCATTAGCGTTGCCAATTTGCATTTAATTCACTTGTTTGTTCGGTACTGTAAATTTTTTTCACCAATGTTTTTTTTGTTTTTGTAGATTGTAGCGGCACTCCTGAAAATAATGGAAAACGGAGAGACTACAACAAGACTCTGAAAGGAAAAGGTTATTCGCAAGCAATTGCAACAGCAATTTCGTTCTCTTTTTTGTATCATGCTAGACACAAATCCTTACGTTCATTGATACCGACAATAGAGATTAGTCCAGATTCTTTCACTGTCTTCATGTATGACTGTTGTCGCGATTATCTTATTGGGGTTATTTTTCGCTGGACACGGAATTCGCTGGCATTTTTATGGACAGTACTTCACTATCGCCTGTTCCAAACGTCTAGTTTAGAGATGACGACATCAGGTTACATGGATGAGTCAAATCGAAACGAAGGTTTCACAACCATCCAAAATTATTTGTACAAAGCGGACATTAATAAACTTACAATAGAAGAGGAAGGGGAAGAGGATGATATGAGAGTCAGTGTTTATAACTATGTTGTTATTGAGTAGTTGCCAACAGAAGATTCAGTAATGAGTGAATTGAGCTTATATGCTTGGCATGGTTATCAGTGCATGAATACCTCTAACAACTTCTAAGCTAGAATGTAGAAACGAATCTTACAAAATTCTTTTTCTTTAAGAAGATCCAAAAAGGTATAATTTCCACGGCTCAAGCAGAATCTGTAAAAGTGGTAAAAGACTGCAAAATCATTTATAACCATCTCTGAGTAAGTTGATGTTCAAATATAGCCTTGACAGCCTTGAAGTGTTTTTTTTTTTGTTATATACTTTTAAAAGGTCTTTCTAAAGAAGTAACAGTTAAAAAGAACGAAGCAAAGTTGTAGACTGTATTTTAATTGCTGTTGAATAAAGCTTAACCGAAAGCTAGAGTCTTAGTTAAATCAATATTTTTTATGTAAATCGAAACATGAAGTAAGAACGTGTGTTTCTTGACAAGTGGTTGGTGCGAAAACACACAAGTGGCGAGTTTCTCCTCCGCGAAAAACGCCACTTTTTCTCTGTGAAAGGTGAAAGTGTGTCTTTTGCTCTTAATGTAATCTTGGGTTAAGTTCTGAGTGTTGAAATAAAGGATAACTATGAAGCACTTGCGGGGACTTGAATATTAACACCTACACATTGTTTGTGGGGACTAACAAAATTGTGAATGTGTTTCAACCTTATTTGTACTTGAAATATTTTAATTTTTTAACCGAGAAGTATGGGCTCATTTTTTCATTTGCAAGGGTAAATTGAATTTAAGTTTATTGCCAAATTTTTCCTACAATGTGCTGGAAGTTCTTGAAAACAAAGTACTTTATTTCAAATTGGCGCGAAGAGATCAAACCATTTATAGAGGTAAAGGTCATCTTCTCTGTGCTGTCTGAACTTTTATTTTGTCAACTCTGATTTTGTTTTTCTTTTCTCTTTTTTTTCCTGCTCTGCGACATCCTCTGCCTCCCTTCTTTCACAATGACCTTGAATTTTTTGGAAGTCCTGTAATAAAAAGGTTTGCTCCTACTAACTCGTAATGGTAAGGAACGACTGTCTGATACAATTTAGAAATCTATTGCAACGCAAAACAATGTGCTGGCATCATTTTATCTCATTTTTGTTTTTATCTAATTATACCTGTTGGAGTTGGAACTTAACGCAATTGTTCTAGTTTGTTGAAACAAATCTATTTTGTTACTTTGCTTCCTATAAATCTCTACACCTTGTAAAAGAAGGATTATGACAGGGTCATAGTGTCGAAACATACAGCTGATTCATTTAAAATCATGTTTGAATTTTAGCTGACCATGTTATCTCCGGCTCTGTGCTTCATTGTATTGAATAAATGTATATTTTAATGGTATTTCCTAGACTCCCCAGAAGAAATTAGACGGGGCGAAAAAGGCAAATAAAATAGATAAGATTGATCATTGATCGATTTCTCGATTTTTTCTCACTCCAAACATTTCTGCACCCTGCAACAATTTTCGTTTACTCATTTAGTGTGACTGTTTCGCGGTGTTTTGAAGGTGGTTTTGAATTTGTTCATAACCATTCAAATGGCTGTTAAATTGTAAACTTTCATAAATTTTGAAGTATTTATTTGATTTAAGTCAATTACAGTTTAGAACATACAATCAAATACAAAATTATAAGGTATAAACGTTTATTTATTCGACTTTTTATTTGACTAAAATCAGATCAATACTAAAAACGTTATGCAAGATTACAAAATAGCTTTTCTGAATGCATTCTTGCACAAAATCCAAAACTGCTGAGCCAATGGATGGCTGGCAACACCAGCAATAATTAATCACAATCGTGGCTAAAAGAGTACGTAGAGTTTTGTGCGATAACATAATTTCAGGTAAAACTGTTTCAAATGATACTTTCAACCCACAGATAATAAATAAAAGGTTTTCGATACAACATTTTCCTCGAGTTCTAAGTTGAGCAGTATTTGGCAATAATGTTATACAATTGGGCTCAGCGACCAAGATCAAGCTCAACAGGCATATCATTGATCACCGATTTTCACCGAAGCCGGCAGATGCAAAGCTTTCTTTTGGTATAATTTAGTATAACATCGACACATTCTTGCACCTATTCAGGGATTTCGGGTCACTGTCAACGACGGCTGTTCGATTTATCTTCCACTTTGTTCATCATTTAGACGCTCACAAAACAACATACGCAACGCGATGGAACTTATGCCTCGATTCAACCAGGATTGGTCAACTCTTAAATATACTAATTGAGAGGTGAGCAAAACAGAAATTCGCCTATCTCCTCAACCATGTTGACGGGTGTGTGCAACGAACATTCAGGCGTCTGGTGTCTGGGCTCTGAATTCCGAAGTTTGAAGTCTGGCTGGAAGTCTGAAGTCCGAAGCCTGAAGTTGATTGCAACGCTGGTTCCTGCCCACTTGCCCTTGTACACTGTTCCAAAACTGCCCCTTCCGATTTCGTCACTGGTATCAAATATGAACTCAGTTCTTTCAAGGGTTAGCAGTTTTCGGTTTTTCACTTCTTGATCGGCCAACCCAGATGTATCCGCGCTTGAAATGATGCACAATCTCTGAAGGTTGAAGTCTGAAGTCCCAAGTCCGAAATCCGAAGTCTGAAGTGGCCCTTCTCGGCCATCGTACTTATGGCTTTTTTTGAGTCGTTTCGATTTACGGTAACGCGGATAAACCTATCCCGGCTTCTTTACCGTTTTACTATAGCTGCAAATGTGGACCTTTTTTGGTCCGTGGGGGGTCAGAGCTGTTCTTACCTAAGCCGCGTCTTACCTTGGACGAGAAACTGCTCGTATAGACGGTCTGAAAATGTTGTTCGTGTCTTGCATATAAGACGTGAACATCAAATACGCATGTGCAAGTATTTTTTTGTTTTCCAGTCTCCTGAAGACAGGTTGCTTTTCTCTCGGACGGAATTAGAAAGTGCAACTGCAGAGCAAAGCCCACTTACATGTATTTGTGTCTTACTGTGTACTTACTAAGTCCAGCTCGAATAACAACAAAGAATGAGTCAACAAAAAGCTTCAGAATACTAAAAAAAGAGAAACACGTGGACTTTAACTAAAGCAAAAAAAAAACATTTCTCAAGGTATGCATGGAGATATCAATTCTTAGACATGGATGTGAACCATTTATACGCGTCTTGCGTAAGCCATAGTCGTATAAATGGGTCAGTTCGTGTCTTATGTAAGCCGCAGACTATGTAAGCCACGGCTTATTTTCTCTCGTATAAACGGCCCTATTGAGCCATTTCTGCATATGACCAATTTGTTTTTCGTATTGTGCAGAAAGAAAGGAGAAAGAGTTTAAAGAAGGCCCCTGAAGCCTTGCAGTGAGTGTAGTAGAGAATATCACGGCGGCTTACACAAGACGCGGCTTGTTTTAGAGGTGAACCTTTTGTGCCATCTATACGAGCAGTTTGCGTCTAATGTAGGTCCTACTTCTCTCGTATAAACGACCTTATTAACCCCGAGGGAAATCTTTACTGGAAAGTCTCAAATTAAGGCCTTCCTGTACTGCCCAACACTGATAGCAAGGTTAATACATTATACACGTATTAAGACTATTAAGTTTGAGATCTCCCGTAAAGCCTGAGCGTCTAAGGTCGATAAAGTATTTATTTGATTGCTTAATTGTTTTATTTGCAAAGATGATTCAAATTGAAGTGATCACTTCACATCCCGTTACGTTAGTTGGGCGATTTCTGCGAAATTCTCTATCTGATCTGAGGTTGCAACGACCTCAAAGAACCAAAAATTTACTCCATCGTAAATCACCTAATTTGTCGCAGAAAGTTGTTTTATTAATACTTAAAGGATATTTCACGGTTGCGACAAGATATGGATTTTATCTTCGAATGGCAAGAAAAATATCTGAAGATTTTATTTTTTGATAGCTATTGAGGGGAAAAAAAGCTAAATTGTGACCAGAATTGAAAAAAAAAAGAGTCGTGGCTTTCAGAGTGCTTACGAATGGTAACCTACCAAGCGCTAACCCTAACTAGGCTTAATTTCGCTGCGGTCGGTCAAAGCTAGCACAATGAGAAAAGTTAATTTGGGCCAAAAACAAAATAAAAGGGAGCAAGATAGTCTTGCTGTAGGATAAACTGAGGAGTTGCAATGATTTTAATTGTTCATTTTTGACCCCAAAATTGCTTCATTGCAAGTTTATCCTAAAAATGATTTCGGGACTTTCACTGCAAAATCAGCAGGCTCGTTAAAGACTGATAACTGCGGTGCACTTGATGTAGCACAGGAGACTTTGGGATCGCAGCTTCAATACTTTCCGAGTTAAGAAATTTTTGATTCTCCTAAAAAAAATGCCCATAATTTTATCTGTACTGTGTAATATGCAAATAAACTTCAGATTTGTTCAGTCGCCAATTCGTAGAGAAACAAAAAAAATCTAGAACAAACTCAGTGGGCCATCTTAGAATATTTGGTTGATTTGACAAGAAATGACACTGATATAAAAAAAATTGCTCCAAAATGCAATCACAGGCAGTCTTTATTGAACAAAAAATCCAACTACTGTTTCTGTTCAACTTGGAACTACAATATGAGACAAATATAACAAGTCCTAAAATCTCGTCACCACACTATATATATCATAATTAACTGTGTTAAAATATTCACACTGAGTACTAGCTACTGCATGTATTAAAAAAAATTCTTACTCGATTTCGGCTCCATTTTATTTTTTTTTATAATTTTTAAAATTATTTTTTGTCGTGATTGTTCTACGCATTAACTTGCGTGGTGGCGCAGCGGCTAGCAATCTAACCAAACTTGAACTCAACATGGTACGCGTTCGAATCCTGGAGGGTGCGTCTTGAATTTTGAGTCTTTGAAGGGCTCGAAAATCGTTCGGATTTTGATGATTGCCATTACAACAGCTGGGAATCGAATGCAACTAATTTTATCTAAGAAACTTGTTGCTCATTTACGATGTTAAGAAACAAAACTATGAATGGTAATTTTAGGTCTCGCTTTTTGGTTCGTTAAAAAGAAAGTAATAAATTTGAGTTTCAAAGACTTTTTTAACAGATCCATATGTAACTTCTCGAGACCCGTAGGTTAGAAAAACCGTACTACATGTACCTGTAGTTTGGATATCAAGGGCCTATGTACGAACCCAGAATCAAACTAGAGTCGCAGTGGTAGGAGGCACGAGCGGTACCGCTTGGCCATTCTGACTTCTTTGGATGCTAGGTCTAGCATCAATTGGAATGTAAGAGAAATAAGTCCCGACACATAGTACATGCACAAACTTTGTATAAGACCCCAATTTCTTAAGGAACTTCCTTGTATCCACTACAAAAAATGGTTCCCTGCTTGTATAGGGAAAACTTTTACCATGCAAAACTCAAGGAAGTGCTCACAAATACACAAGACCAAACCCACACATTGATGAAAACTGAATTATGCTAAGCTTAGAATGGAGCTTCAAAGATAAACTAGTAAGAATCTATTAACAGTTTTAGGGGGGTGGAAGGGAGTATCAAATCTGTCAACCCGCGCAATCTTTTTAAGCAAACTCCGTGGATCTGTAGCCTTCTATTTATTTTCGCTCGTACGCCTGCCATTTAGTCTCACAACAAACTAAAAGTAATAGGAACAACAATGACAATAATAATGTCTTTATTGGATTTACTCCAATTTTATGTACATTAGAACTTTGTAAAAATATTAGAACAAGTTTACAATATTTTAAAAAAGGACCATTTATAGTCCAAGGCAAGACAAAAGGTTCTAATATGCACTATGCAATATCTTACTTCAGGAAATTAAAGTTCTCTAAATATACATCAATGTAATTACTAAAAAGAAGCAGTTTTGAGTCCAGCAAAATTAGCACAAAATTGAAACTGTAATTTCAAAGAACATAAAATTAAAGCAAATACGAGACAACACCGTTTTGTCAGTGAAGACAGTTTGATTTTAATCTAAAAATAAGGTTTCCTGGACAAAGTACTTGGAAGAACATGTGAAAATCAAAATCAATAGCCACACCAAATTTCTTCGAGAATCTCAGTTGTTCAATTATTCTTTTGCGAGCAAAACTGATCGATCTTACATTGCAAAACACCAATAAACCCAAGTTATTGTTGAGAATACTTGCATTAATAGCAGATTTTGTAAAGAAGTATCAAGTTTTTAAATTTTTATGCTAGTAAGAATAAAATCCTGTCAAATTTCTCAACTAGTTTTCAATTATTACTCAATTTTGATTACAGTCTAGAAAATCCGTGATATACAAATGCTACAGTCGATTCAAACTGGTTACATCGTCACACTAGCTAACACACTCTAATACTACTCAAAGTAATGGCGAAAGTGGAAGGCGATCTATTCTTTCACTGGCTGGACAATAGGTTACGGTTTCTTCATCTTCCATATAGTGCAGAACATCTACTACTTCAAACTGTCGGAAGTGAGAACCAACAAAATGCATACAAGGCTCCAGATCTGGTGCATGAAGTTTTAAAAGTGATAATAATTAAGCACAGCCCACAAAACTAAAAATGATGCTGAGGTCCATCTAAAAGATTGTGCTAACATAATATCTTTTTTCACATCATAGATAAACACCTTAAACCAATGTGGAGAGATCTGAAGAGTAGGAAAGAATGTTCGATT
>JAOBYF010010015.1:0-21377 GCA_025403605.1 Parazoanthus darwini
ATAATAATAATAATAATAATAATAATAATAATATTAATAATAATAATAATAATAATAATTATTATTATTATTATTATAATAACAACAATAATAATAATAATAAATTGCAATGCTTATAAAGCGCTTTTACACGTAACGTCTCAATGCGCTTTACAATCATATATCCAGCGCCAATGGCTGCTATTACAGTATTATGCAGGCCACAACAACGGGATCACCCTACTCTTTGAAGTGTAAGGGTTCCTGTAAGTCCCAAGATAGGTCGTCAACAGACTAGACCAACGGCCTAACGTCCCTGTCCACGGACGGTGTGGTGAAGGAGATCGTCAAGAGTGCAACCCTCGGACAGGCCGGGGATTGACCCCCGAGCCTCCAGGTTGGCATTCAGTTACATTTGCACTAAAAGTAAAACTGCTTCATACTAGTCCTCATCGCTCCGTTTATATCGAGCAACACATGCCGTGACAAATTTCACGAATTTAAGTTTTAACGATTTTCGCATTGGCTTTTATTTGAAAAGGCGCCACAAATAAATCTATGTACTAAAACCAGCTAGCTCTTTTTGCGAAAATAACGAGTTCCAATTAACAGAAAACTCCAAGTTTTACAATTTATCGAAACTTGTTTGCGGATCCGAGGAACATTATATATCAGTGTAACAGATATTTCAGTGTTCGCTATTTTAGAGTGTATTTTGGGAAAATTTGCTTTACAGTGTAGTTTTGTTGTTTCTGCGGAACGGTTGTCAAAATGGTCAAATTGGTCGTTGCATACATTTGGATGGACATTTTTTTTGAGTAAATGAAGAAAGTCAAGTTAAACAAGTGAGTGAAATAAAAATGTAAAGGTGCAATTGAAGTGAATAAAGTAACTAAGAAATTAAGAAATTAACGTAAATAAAGACAGTGGCATAGCCGGGGCTACTTTCAAGTGTAGACAATATTACTACTCTTGCTAGGTATTTTGTGAAGACAAATGCCTTTTTTCCTAGAGGTAGCTACGCAACTTGAAGAAAATTAAGTAAATTAAATGACATAAAATAAGTTGCTAAAACAGACGCCAGAAAAAAGATCTTTAAAGTTGTGTTTCCTTCTCAGAATGTCTTGGTGAAATTTTAAATTAAGATATCAAATTACGTTTTGTTTTCAATCGAGTCGACACCCCCAACTTTACCCCGACCATTCCTATACTCACGTGGCCGCAGGATCGTAATCAGACCATACGCGGACAA
Source organism: Parazoanthus darwini (assembly GCA_025403605.1). NCBI lineage: Eukaryota > Metazoa > Cnidaria > Anthozoa > Zoantharia > Parazoanthidae > Parazoanthus > Parazoanthus darwini. The sequence continues at coordinate 1,232 of JAOBYF010010015.1, forward strand.
ACTCGTCCAAGTGATGAGGTCCAAGGATGGACTCGTCCCGAGTCAGGTATTCAAAGTTATCCATAATGACCGCAACGAACAAATTCAACATCTGAAAAACAAAAATTCACTCTTGCTCTTGTCTTACACTTTGACTAATACACTTAACCTTCTTCTAATTTTTTTGCGGCATTTCTCCGGTTTAACGTTGCATAGATTGTTCATGGGTTTTTAGCCATAGTGAAACGTCGCAAAATGAAACAATGAAGTAAAATGTAACTCTTGACACAAAATGTAAGGAAACTTGTTTACGCAAAACGTACTAAAACGAAGTTCATTTGCGGTTTGTTCCAGTTTTCAGGGTTTTTGCTGCGGATGGACGGCAGGGGGAGCACAAGCAATATGTCTCACGGTCCCTTCCAGGCATTACACCCGAATACAGCAGGCCCCTTGTAGGGGAGGAGGTGACAAAGTTATTGCAATTATGACGCCATCACGATTGGCTGTAAAAGCGATCGAAAAAAGCAAACACCGAGGGGCGAAGCCGTGGTGAGTCTGCGAATGACAGCGAGAGCCCGCGATCCTCGCGACCTGCCTTTGCTCACCGACTCGTGCTCGTTCTTCGTTTTTCTCGGTTCCTCGAAAAAAGGAAGAGAATGCTTGCACTCCAGATCGGTGCGTTACACATGCTAAAAACGCACTAGACATACAACTAAGAAGCTGAAGAAGCGAAGCAGAAATGGTTGTGGCCATTATGGTGCTGCGTTTCAAAATGCTTCAAACTCGCCAGAAACATACAGATGAATTAAGATGAAACTACGGGAATAATGTTTCATCATCACGATGTTACGTTAGACAAGGTATAAATTCACCAGTCATTGTCATCAAAGTGTTGCATTACATATGCTATAAATCGCCATCTTGGTGTTGCGTTACACATACTACAAACTCACCAGAAACATACAGATGAAAATGAAGCTACAGAAATAAAGTATCGCCATCACGGTGTTGCCACAGCCATCCTTCAGATTTTCGACGGAGCCCTTCACCTTCGGGTCACATGGAGCGCCATCAAAACAATCCCGCATAATCAAATGCCAGTTCTCCCCAGTGGCGGACCTTTTCCAAGAAAAAAAATGAATATAAATAATATTTAAAACAAAATAAAACAAATCTTTTTTCTTCAAGATAAAAAACGTATTTATGCAGGCTGTTTCCAGCCAGCACGAAATGCTTATAACCTAGCAGCAATGCCCCACCAGGTCACCTTTACTCCGCGAGGAAAGAATTCAACCTCAAGCTTAGCTCTTCGGCTTCACTCTCGATCTCCCCATATACACCTTCCAGGTTGTGTCGTTTTTGAAAGGCCGTGTCTTACCCACCTTTTTGCTGGGAACAGCCCCGAGTTATCATATATGTTTTATCAAGATGTCCAAGTGTCATGGCAGCAAATCGGCCATTCACAAAGCTAGTGAGCTGCAAAATCTTTCCCATGTGTTTAAGGGGTTCTGTTCCCTGCAAACCGAGCTTAGCTTATGGAATGCATATCGGAATCTATACAAGTCTCATAAATGTTCAAAACTTAGGAACAAAGAGCAGAAAGTGTCGAACGTTGTGCTTATTAAACAACGGGCTTTTGCATGTTTTAACAGCTTCAAAAATTAATGGATTATGTAATATATTACTGGTTACGACCGTCTGCACCCGCTAAATACTACTTACACAAAGTTTTGCCATAGGGCACGAAGCTAATTGCTCTGAAGTATAATTTTAAGTCACTGTAGCTAAGCGAGTTTCTGCATTAAATACAGATTGTTTTGAGTTTTGATTACTGGCACAAGCCAGGCCACGTGCATGGTGCATGCATAACCTTTATAGTCTTTATAAACTGTCAAGCATATTTAACGACTTTTTCCGATTTTGTTTCAGAGAAATTGGACCGTATTTATAACGTAAACAGGAATGCTGTTTCACCTTACTCTAACTTGGGTAAAAGATTCCGGATTCAAATATAGCTAACATAGGTATTTTTTCCGGATTCGCCAAACTGGTTCAACTTGCAAGGGGAATTCCACAACAATCCGACAAAAAGGTATCTATTATTGGAAGTTCACACTTTCTATCCGAAAGCTAGTGTGAATTTCCAAGGATCAGAGGTAAGTTTCCTCCTGTAAGTTAGGGTTGAGAATATATTGCCTACTCTGATCAATCCAAGAGTCTATTCTCAAACACAGATTATAATCCTTTATAAGTGACAACTTTGCCAAAAACACGACCATTTGATGCCGAGTTGTGCAAAGGCACAGGTTCGAGTTGACCGGGATTTTTTGTACCTGAAAAGTACTTGAAGTGCCTGAATGATGCCTCGGAAGTTGTTATTCTCGTTTATATTGGTGTCTGGATTCAGTGCTATTTTCCCAAATAACTGCAAATAGAAACAAAAGTTTGATGTTAGTTATCATCCTTGGTGTTTAAATGAAACCTCGGCAAAGAAAACATTTTTCTTTTTAAAAAAAAACCTTGTGTATTGCTTTAGTCCGAACTGCCAGTTTAAAATCTAGAGATATGTTCAGAGCCTGCATGTGATTAAGGGGTAGATTAACTCCATCATCATCACCAATGGCCATCAAGTATAAACAAACAAGCAGTTTATAATTAAAACAAACAAAGAAAAAACAATAATTATTCAATATGGACACGAACCTGCATTCCTACAACTGCATACATGAAAAAGTTCAGCAGTATGAGCATCGTGACGTAAGGCAACGCCTGAAATATAACATAAATATAAGTTAAGTTATTAACCACCAACACACGAGAAAAGTCAACGAACATATTTCGGCAGACAACTAGAAAGTTAGACAAATACAAGAAGCTAGAAATGTAGTATTTAGTAATTTTACAGCCAACAGAAGTGACACATGTGCGAAACAGAGAAAGTACCTTCAGTTGTGAGAGCTCACAATAAGATTTTACTGAGGTGATTAACTATTCCAGAAGGAAGGTCATGAAGTACCTCCGTGTATTTGCTTCGGCTTTGCTTGGGTACTCAAACAATGACTTTATAGTAACTCTTCAATTACTACCTTATTACAAAACTTAACCATCAGAAACATAAGAGCTTCATTGCGAATGTTCACGGCAGTAAAAATATACTGAGGTACTTAAATTCTTCCGATGGGTGTTCATGAAGCTCCCCCACGTATCTTCTCAGTGATCGAGTAATCAAACGATGACAGTACTATCCAGCACCGTGTTACAAAAGCTAACTCTCAATTACATAGGAGCTGAATTGTGAGTGTTCACAGTAGGAGCTTACTGAGTTGCTTGACTGCTCCAGAGGGAGGGTCAGTAGTTAATACCTTCATATATCCAGGGCCGTAGCAAGCCTTGGAAAACTGGGGAGGAGGAGGGGGGGGTGGGGGTACCGCCGAGAGCGGAAAGTGCGAGCCTTCTAGGGGGCCCGGGGCACATTTTGATACATTTGCTGGGGAAAACTTGGGGGCACGGGCCCCCCGGTCCCTCCCCTTGCTACGGCCCCGATATCTGTCCTATGAATGAGTAATCAAGCAATGTCAATATTACTAACCAACACCTTTCTACAAAACCCCAACCATTAGAAACCATCATTAGTGTTCACAGTAAAAGTATACTGAGCTGCTTAGCCACCTAAAAGGTTGGCCGTAATATCTCAGTTCAGTGAAACGTTTACATTTGTAGTTTACAAGCGTTCAATCGTGAATTTCCGAGTACAAGTCCCTACGATTTTAAGCCTCCCCTAGAATTCAAGTTTCCTAAATCTGAGGGCCTAATGTTTCGTTCACATACGGTTAACTAGGTTATTTTCGGTGTTTCACAGTCTTTTAAGACAATCAAAATGACCATTTAACGTTTTAATGTGAGTCTGCTGTCATTTTGAGATTAAAGATTTCGATACGCAAAATTCCCCCCAGGCAACAAGCCCACTCCAAATGTAATATATGTATATATATGTATAAATTGTCTTATATTCGGAAGTTTCCGGTATCACTGCAAGCCTGCACTTGTAAATTAGTGTAAAAATTTTACTGAATTACACCATTTACAACATTTACTACACCCTAAACACGTGATTTATTACACCCTGAACACGTGATTTACTACACCCTGAACACGTGACATACTGCGGTCGTGTTGCAACAAAGTGTCGCTTCGAATAGTCCAGTAGGAAAGTGTCGATGTGCTGCTTATTACCTTGAATGACTGTAGGAATGTCCACAACAGTATCCGTATTGTGTAGCCTTGCCGCAGAATCTTGATCAGTCTCGCGGCACGGAACAACCGAAACATGCTCGGATCGATTGGTAGCTCGTAGCCACCTTTAAATAATTGCTATGTATTGAAAGAAAATTAAAGGTAAATCAATAAATTTGCAGTTATGATCAAGCACAAAACAATGAAGTCAAACATAACACAAAAAATCATAGTTGATAGGATTAACCAAACGATTTTTTGTTGTCTGGTCCGATGGGACACAGAACGCGGTCGTGGTCATAAACTATTTAACATACCTAAACGAAATCAGTTGGTGCACTAACAGATATCCACAAGGCAGTTATTTTATTGCAGTTTTATTTACAAAAGACGTCATAACATAGTCAACTATCAACATTTTGGGGTTTATACAAAATTTGCTTATATATGTCTTTGACTTGTAAAAACAACAGATAAACATGAAGGGAAGTCTAGGATGCAATTTTTCCCCAGGATCTTGTTCTCCAATATATGTACTTTGGGAAACATCACCAGGTTTGGTGGTCATTGCATGAATATCAAGAAAGTACTCCATGCTGAAATCAGCGCGACTATTTCTGCCCCCGTTTTATTCCCCTCCCTCCCCCTGTAGGATAACGTTTATAACTGGTTGTGAAGCTCACCAAACTTCAATAAGGGTATACATATCTACTTTGTTGGATGTTCAACAAACTATGGCATTTGTTTTGTTATATATGTAAGCTCAACTGTTTCTACTGATAAGTAGTTCATATGCCAATTCAACTGCGTGTCTTGTGCTCGGTTATGACCAACGAACAAGAGATAAGAGAAAATAAAAGCCAACTGGCCGAGTTTCATTACCAGTTCGCTCTATTAACTTCGAACAGACCAGTTTTCAAAACAATAACACTTTCCAGAACTTACCGAGATTTGAGTAACGATAATGTCTAACAAGCTGCCCAGTACAATTACGAAATCGAAGATGTTCCACGGATCACGAAAGTAATTCTAAGGATACAATGGTATACATGTGAGTATATCACTACATGTCAGTAATGCAAATAACTTACAAAATGTTGTATAAAAAACGAGAAGAACTGGGCTTATGTCAAGTTTCAGATGGTGGCACGCGGGAAATTTTAATTCAAGAAACAGTCAAACTAAATTCCTTGGCGTTAGTTAGGTAACTGTTAACATTGCGAAAGAATTATCGATTCTTAACTGCCAGTTTGGAATAGGGTTGTTTTCAGCCTTCCAAAAAAGACACTTTGAAAAAATTGACACAGTCGCTTCGAATAAGGCCAAAGATTCAAGATATACATAACTGTGCAAAAAAAACTATAGATACTCAGAAGCCTTGCTCTGACTGACTACAAAACCTAGGATTTAACACCAGGTGTTAGTTGCCTAACACACAAACTAGCTTCACCTTGATAAAAAGTCTACAGTTTTTTTATAGTTGTGTTTACAGATACGCACTGATATAATGACTTCATCACTGACAGTGCCCAAAAATATTTTCGCCAAGTTTGCAACAATAAATTGTTTAAAAAAACTATCACTTCCACTTCAAGGAACTTTTGTTTGATGGTTAAAATATACTACATACCGGTATCTAGAGACACTTACCAGTCGATAGGAGATATCTAGAGGTGCTTACCAGTCAGTATGAGATATCTAGAGGTGCTTACAAGTCGGTAGGAGATATCTAGAGGTACTTACCAGTCGTTAGATAGATATTTAGAGGTACTTTACAATCGGTAGGAGATATCTAGAGGTACTTACCAGTCCGTAGGAGATATCTAGAGATACTTTCCAACCGGTAGGAGATATCTAGAGGTACTAACCAATCGGTAGGAGATATCTAGACGTACTTACCAATCGGTAAGCGATGAGTTTGAGAATCGCTTCCACGGTAAACAAAACAGTGAAAGCAATATTCAGGCTGTCGCAGACTTCCTTGTAAGTCGGGGTCTGGCCTTCATACTGTAATAGACACACATATAAAAAAGATAATTTTTGCGATAGAGCCTTAGACCTGTCTCTACATTTTTGTGTACACGACTTTTTTTAATTTGTGTGCCCTTTTGAGGGGAGACAACATGAAGTGTTTCTTTGTTATAGCAGTTACAGACTTTCTGTTTTTTCTCGCCTCAGTTCCTCAGAGCGCTATCTCTCGATTTCATTTTCTTGTCGTATTTAAGATGATTAAGAGCATCAAATCTAAGGCATCTTTGTGATTGTGTCCCAGTAGTGTTTTACCTTTATGGCAGATACTCTTCAAGATAGTCAGAATAGCGACCGCAACCCACAAGACAACTTTGAAATCAGTTTGCCCAAATATCACTGACGCCATGAACAAACATTTCTATCGTTGAAAAAAAAGTCTAGGTAAATCTTTGCTGCGTGACGTAACTTCCCGAACTAGGAACAAATCTAACTTCAAATGTCCGCTCAAGACTACATTGACTACATTGACTAGAATGACTCATTGACTACGTTGACTACATTGACTACAATGACTAAATTGACTACATTGATTATATTGACTACATTAACTACATTGACTATATTGACTACATTGACTTCATTGCCTACAATGACTACAATGACTACATTGACTACAATGACTACACTGACTTCAATGACTACATTGACTACATTGACTACAATGACTACTTTGACTACATTTATTGTGATTGTTGTGGTGGATTTTGTTATTAGGTTGCTCTAACGTGAAGTTAAAATGCAAAATTTGAAACAAACGTTACCTAGATACGTTTTTTGAAAAAAGTTGATTTAGGTCATTATGTCAAACTAATTAGCTTTTGGAAAATTAGGTAACTGCCAAGCCTCATAGTAATGGTGTTTATGGTTTTAGAGTTAAGGCCTCCTCCAGTCCCAGGAACGCTGAATAGAGTTATAATCTAGGGTCTTTTTCTTACTTGCATCATGAGCACCACCGTATTGAGTGCAATTAGGACCATGATGAAGATTTCGAAGGGCTTCGATGCAACCACCTCCCAAACTTTGTAAGAGAACGTTGTGTGATCCGACGGCATAAATCGTTGCATGGGTTTGGCATTCATGGCAAAATGAACACAGTCTCTCTACAGAAAAACAGTAGAAAACAATCACATTGAGGTGGAAAATGAGACCTATTAGACATGGATTTTATTTCTTTTTATTCCATATATCAATCAATTTGATCGATCAATAAATCGATCAGCTAAAGTAAACTACCTGCAAAGGTTTTCTTCTCGACCAGAAAACTTCGCAGTTGGCTTTTTGATGTCATTTATCGACATCACATCCGGCCTTTGAGATCACCAACTTGAAATGGTGATGTGGCTAGTTTGTGTGTTCCAGAGATCCCTAGAACTATGTCGGCTTGAGACTTAAGACTCCTGGCAGAGTCACCCATGCCGAAAAGGTCGAAGGGTAGGGATCAGACAAAAAGTGGTCCCTTGGTCCTCCAGGTTAGGGGTTAGGTTAGACAAAAAGTGGTCCCTTGGTCCTCCAGGTTAGGGGTTAGGCAGAGGGCTGATAACCCGATCCCGTAAAAAAGCGTATACTAGTCACAGAAACCAGAAACAAAGGAATACCATTGAATACCGGGTACACTGCGGCCACTCATCCTAACAGGGGAGAACCCGTGACGCAGGAGAGACAAAGCTAGCAGGGTGCTTTCAGGCGCATTACGAAACACCGTCGAGCAAATGAACGAGTTGCAAGCGACGCTATACCTTGGCTTCATAGACTTTGAGAAAAGTCTTTGATAATCATGAGGAAATATAAGATACCAGAGAAAATCATGGATTCCAACGTGCAGTCGAAGATCAAGGAGAAAAATGTGAGTAGTTCAACATTAAGACATTAAGGAGTCAAGCAAGGCTGCAATATGTCAGGATTCTTGTTCTTGATGACAGGATTGGGTGACGAGAAGAACCGTTGGGAATATTCACCTCAAAACTTGACGACCTAGAGTTTGCAGATGGCATAGCGCTGTTGTCTCCACCAAACATCAGATGCAGGACAAGGTAAGCAAATTAATTGTAGAAACAAGACAAGTGGCGATGAAGACCAGTGTTGAGGACACAAAGATGATTAGAACCAAGACAAAGAGACAGAATACAGAAGAGGTTGAGGAGTTTACTTACCTGAGAACTACAATCCGTAAAAACGAAGGTGGCATGAAACACTTAAAGAACGTGGAGAAGACCTGGAGATCCAACAAAATATCAAGAAGAACGAAACTAAAGTTGTTCAAAACACTAGTTGTGCTGGTGATTTTATACAGATTTTATACAGATGCGAAACATAGAAACTGAATCCGCTCGGAAGAACATGAAGCCATTGAGTGAGGAAGTGAGATGGCAAAGATGGGAGATGATTGGCCACATTTTAAGACAAGATAGAAATAGCCACAGCAACAATGCGATGATCTGGGCACCGGAGAAGGAAAAGGAAAGGGGGACGATCAAAAACAACTTGGAGGCGTACAGTAAAGAAAGGATAGAAGCGGGTGGAGCTCCTTGGACGAGGCGCGAGTGACTGCGGCAGGTAGGAAGAAGTGGAGGAACTCTATGGAGGCCTTATGTGCCACCCGGCGCGCAGAAGCTAGGTAGCTGGTAATCGATATCATATATCATAATAAGGGTACTAATCGAGACCTTAGTGGCATGGAACTTTAAATTATTAATTCTAATTATCAATATTTATTGGTCCATGCAGCTTACCTGATTTCTGTCGAGTTCGCAATCCACAATTTCCCTTTCGCCTTCCTCGTGGAAAGTCAAGATTATCAGAGCAACGAAGATGTTCAGGAAGAAGAAGTTGAAAACAACCACGAATGCAATGTAGAAGACTGCATACCCCTCGCTGTTGTTGATAACGGGTCCCGTGTTTGGTCCTGTGGTGTCCATTGTATGTTGCATTGCTCTGCAAGTTAATGGGGAAATATGAACGTCATCAAGTAACTTTTGGGTCGACTGTCACAAAAACCATATTAAATACGGACTTTGCTTATTCTATTTATGGACACTCTTTGTTTGATTGTTGAGGCTTGATTATTTTTGGTATGTTTTTGCTATAAGATATTAATGTGGTAAAATGAAAACATAAAATGTCGTGCTAACTTCAGTGGTAAATAATAACAATAGCTACAATTGTATTCCTAACAAAACAAAAAATGGAAAGGAAAGAAAAAAGAAAGAAAAAGGAAAGGAAAGGAAAGGAAAGAAAAGAAAAGAAAAGAAAAAAAAAAGAAAAGAAAAGAAAAGAAAAGACGTCATCATGACGTCATAAAATTGGTTGTTTTGTCGTATTTTCTGATTTTTTATTTTTTTTTATTTTTGTTATTATTATTCATTTGGGTAATAACCCAATAATGAATCGCAAAGAGTTTCTAATACCAATTTATTCCTTGTAACAAAGTATAAAGTCACTTTCCGCTGGCAAAAATCTTGTTGTTTTTGTGACATACTTCAAGTGTTTGTTCTCGTTTGTTCTATAACTTTAAAAAGCATTTATAGTGTAAATTAGTTACAATAAATATACCAAAAAGAGCTTGTTAAAAATGTTTTTTACAATAAACGTTAAACATTTTAAAATAAAATTGTTAAACATTCTGACAAAATCCGGCAACATAAAAAAAACGAAAACTCACCCAAAATGCAATGCAGTCAGAGCTCTTACTACATTATAATGATACTCGAATATCAGAATTTTTAAATACTTTGAGCATTTCATACGAAATCTAAAAGTTAATGGAGAAAAAGTAAAAACAGGCTGAATAGGCTATTCGGTGACGTCATTATTAGTGCATATTTGTGTAGAATACACGTAATAAAAGCGGAATTACTATAGGGGGTTATAGCTCTCCACAGGGTTATCGCTCTCCATTCCCTCCTCCAATATATAACCCGATCTGGATAGGATAAAACTTGTCCGTTTAAAACCAGGTCTCAAACACTAACACGAGTAAAACTTTCGTTAGGGTCTATTGTTAAAGATCCACAGTTCAGAAACATGCGACTAGGATTATCAAACTCCGTTTAAAACAAATATAAGAATTTCGATTTCTCAGTAGCGCCCGTATTGGCGACCATACATTTCATTGGTGTTTGGAGACATTAAAGACAGTTTATCCATATAAGATACGAATTGGTGAATTACAGGTACAAAAACAGAAAAACAACAACGTGTTATACCTCGGGATTATCAGATGGCTGACCATTTTCGTCAAACTCGAAGACGTAGTATTGTCCCCTGAGAATGTAATGAGAATGTAAGTTATAAATAGTATGAAAAAAATCATCAAGAAAACGATCACCAAGAACTGATCATGATCTCTATGCAATGCAATAAGTCCCGCTTTTTGCTACGTGTCTCTCGTCAGTGCTGTGCAACGCAAAAACATTTATTTAAAGTTTAACTAGATTAAAGTTTATCATAGCGTTGTATATGAGGGGGGTATACAGTAAGATTTGGCCGCTGACCACTAATAAACAGATACAATGATATAAAATGTGCTAAGAGAGCACTTTATCTAATCACCGTTATATCATTATAGCATTGTATAGTTTGTCTTTCTACCATGATGTCTATTGTAACGCATATTGCATTTAGTAGTGTGAAGGTAAAGCTGATAGTTATAGAGTTTTTTAACATCTCAGATTTCAGCTTGTTCAAGACGTTTTATAAAGGATTGCGTAAAGTTTGCCCTCCAATTAACAAAGTAGATTTTAAAATGAATGACTATGGATGATATTTAGGTGTACAACTCAAAACATGTTTGTTGCTGGCGTGAAGTATACTTACTTGCACTCCGATTCAGTGAATTTGGAAGCGTCTGTACAATAAAAAAACTTTCCTTTAAACAGCTGAACACCCATAACTGAGAATATGAACAGGAACAAGCCGGTGATCATGAGAATGTTGGCCACGTTCTTGATTGAGTACCACATACACCGGAACACAGCCTAACAAGTTATACATATAAATGAGAATAATCAGTTATTGGGTGGTTAACCCTATTTTACATGGGGGGTGGGGGTGGAGGGTGGAGGGTGGAGGGGGCGGCAGAAAGCGCCCGCGCCATAAACTTCAAGATTTTCTGATTTTTCCTAAAAGTTATAAAAGAACTATTTTTCCTGAATTCTTCTCGTAATCTAAATTTTCAGAATTTATTTCTGTTAAAGTGTAGTTTTTACTAAGTAAAGTTCATTTCAACAGTTTCAATCAGGTACACGCAACTGATTTCAGTTTTAACTTATTGCATGACTAATTAGTTCCATTTCCACTATTTTACTTTTGCATAACATCATATATTTGAAACTAGGAAAAATTATCTAAACAAGTTTTACTCTCGACATCAGAAAGGAACAAACTCAAAATCCGAAGAAAGCCATCGCAAACGACTCGTATACCTTCGCTTCTCCAGGCTCTAAAAACAAGTCGTGTTGACGGCCTTAGGCACTTGTTATAAACACCGAGTACTCACCGCTTCACACACCAACACAGATAAACGCTTATACACACACGCACGCACACGCGCGAGCACACGCACACACGTACACACGCACGCAAACAAACAACACACACAACGTGCGCACGTGCATAAATAAACTCACTCAAAAATCACTTTTTTGTTTACATTTTCCTTTAGCAAGAGTTCTCTGATGTTCAACTAGAAGTGTACATTATGAACACAAGAACACAAAACACAACGTTCACTCAATTTGACTTACAACCCTCATAATTTACGTTTTCTTTCACTTTTCATAATCGCGTTGTCTCCTCCCACCCCTCTTCCCTCTTTCGATTTCTCCTCTTCTCTTTATTATTCGTTCCATTTTCTCATAGTGCTTTTTAATCATTTACTCATTATGTTCGTGGCCGTAGTGGCTCATTATCTAACCTGCAGTTTCTTTATCTTGTGTATACTCTTTAGTGGTCGGAGAACTCGAAAAACTCTTAGTGCCCTGACAGTAGCGTGTCCAGCTCCGTGCTTTTTATCATTTTGATGCCTGTCAAACGTACATGGAAAGAACAGCATTAAACCCAGTAAAAAATATCACGTGTAACTGAAACGTTTCGTGTAACTGTTTATCATTAAAATCCTTGACTTTTAAAATAAATCATACTTATTTATACTCATAACTATATACAGATATTTTAGCTTTACACCAGGTATCACTGCTCTTTTATTAATAGCCGTAAATGACTGTTTGAATGACTCTATACAGCTATTTATCTACCTATCATCACCATCATCATCATCACCATCATCATCATCGTCATGACTGTTTGAATGACCCTATACAGCTATTTATCTTATGGCCCTGGAAAACGCCTGGCACTCAACACTCCCAATGCAGAGGACACAAAAAGAAATCATCTGTTTTCAATGCTAAGTGGATCAAATCGTTTAACATGACAGCTGCAAACTACCCGACCCTCAACCCATAAAAATAAGAAAAGGACTGAATTCTGCTTTGCTTTATTTTTCTAATTACGTGGGTAAAAAACCAACACCGATGCATTTTAAACCAACTTTTTACTTGACTATCAATGAACAAAATGCTAACTAGAAAAATAGCTACTCATCCAAGTTAAATGCCGCTGGCCTAAAACAAACCATCTCCACCATTTGACTGGTATCTGAACAGTGTTGTTTTATAACAAGATAGCTTGAAAGTTAGGTTTCTCTCCAACAAATCTTTGAGCGTGCGCTATGTCATAAAAGAGCTCTTTTAAAGGGATTTTTAAAGGGATTTTTAAAGGCTTTAACTAGTTGCACTTATAACGCTCTTTGAACATAGCCTAGATCTGTTACACACACAAAATCATGGTTTTAACTTATAAATGGACAACTTGGTTTTCTGACGGCAATTTCATCGCTATTGAACTGCCCGGCGCCGCCATCTTGAAATGTGACGTCATGCGATCGCAGTACCAGGCCTCCTCTCGTAGTATTAGACAAGAACGTTACATTTCAAAATGGCGGCGCCAGGATATTCAAATATAAATAACTACCATCAGAAACCACATTGATGGACACACAAGACCAATTTATCGTTTTTTTGTTATGCAGCAGGCTTAAGCTATGTTCAATGAACAGTTTATGGGGCAGTTTGTTGAAACAGCCGATGCTCCCGTCAAACAAGAGGTTTCGGTTTAAAATGATATGCCCCCCTTTTTTACAACTTGAAGTTCTAAATCTGAAATTCAAATTTTACAACCACGGCAAACTTGGCTTGCCTATGCCCTCTCCTTCAAAATGTTAAAATTTCGACAATGGAGTTTCATATTGCAAAAAAATAAATAAGAAGAACGAGGGGGGCAGTACTTGGTTGTTGACTGCTAGCTGTGTTTTGCACGTTTAGGGCCACGCTGACAGCTCCAACTTTGATAGTTTACATTCAGATAGCCTATTTGATTCAAATTTCACGCTGTAAGCAACAAATACTATAGGAAATCAATGAAGTGGAGAATCGGAGATGTTCACTTCACAGAGGCTGATTGTCAGCTGAACGGGTGAGGTCCACGTGGCCGTTTGTTTTATACCGCAACCTCGTGTTTAAGCAACATAAGCAACTTACATTAAACTCAATGAGGCGATGTTACATGCCACAACAAACGCGTCGATAACGTTCCACCAGTTCCGGAAGTAAGCGCCTTTGTGCAGTATTACTCCTGTGTCGATGAGCTGCAATTTAGAACAAACGGTCCATCATGACGCGGGAAAGGACGTCTAGGACAATCTACGAAATCTCTTTCCTAGATTTCACGTTTTATCAGTCAGGGGGTTCGAAAACTAAGGTATCTAGGAACATTCACAGACACTCGTCGGGACGACGATTGAGAACATTAGAATGTCGAGAATTTGCCTGTACTACACATGCACCGTTCTTCAACTCGGTCACCAATGAAATATGGGGTCTGGAAACGAGCTAATGTACTGTACTCTCGCAGAAACAACTGCGCATGCGTGAGCTGTGATCTATCTATCTATCTATCTATCTATCTATTCTCTGTCGGTCTGTCTGTCTGTCTGTCTGTCTATCTATCTATCTATCTGTCTGTCTATTTATACTTATTCATTTATCCATTTAATTACCTTCAGAGCCACTTCCAAGGCAAATATAGCAGTAAAAGCATAATCGAAGTAGATCATAACCTGTGATAGGAAGAGAAACGTTAGTATATATTAATTTTAAAAAGGTACAAGATTTACTCAAGCATGCTAGCAGCGAATGAAGTAATGGTAAAACCCGATATAATCTTTACCTTGTTTATTTTGGCATTTTCGTCCACTGGATCCTCTATTGCGATCAATATGCTACTGAGAAAGATGACAACCAACATGACACTGTCAAAGTGTCTCATGTTCACTATCTGGTGACATAACCGTCGCAACCTGGAATAAGTAGCATAGTAGTGAGGGGCTGGTCATCTCCCCACCTACCCCTCCCCTGAATCAAACTATAACCCTATCCTTAGCCTTGCGTCTAACCCTTACATAAGGCAGGGGTACGTGGGAAATTGTTTAGAAACTGGGATTGCACCACAAGAATAATCAAAATACACGCTCAACCGTTTTGATGCTTTTGTAACTAGGTTCTAAAACTACATATCCGCTTCAATCTTTACTGTACATCCCACTTGGGTTTCTTTCATAGCAATGTAAAAAAAATAGAAAAATACATTTACAAGTATATAAAAATGAGTAACTAGGTTCGTAATACAACATAGGTTTAAATACATCATAGAGCAAGTCAGCATTACATGTTTTGTTATCCAACCATTTCCTTTCTTATTTCTCGCGAGTCTCAACCTCTACCAAATATAACGATCGTTCATTAGGCGAAAAAGACAAATGATAAGTCACAGAATGCAATGTCGTCAAATTGAAGGTGTAAACAAAAACATTCATTAAAAGACAGTCGAAATGTTCCACATTACCGAGTCAAGAAATATGACCTGTAGCAGAAGCAACGCCGAGGCGTCGCGACCTACCTTCCTGCACACGGACAGGTAATTTTTCAAACAAACCAGTCATTATTTCATTCAGTCGAGTTTCACAAGAATGATGGTCAGATCATATTGGGATTATCGTACCTTTATACATAATAGCAAGCTTAAAAAAAGTTGTTTTGTTAATTTCAGTATACTCTTTCTAGCAGTCTTGGTAGCTTTTTTTTATTACGATAGAGTATCAGAATTATTAAGAAAACATTCCCTCGTCTATTGTCCTTTATTTGTTATACTGTACTGTCGTAAACTGGACAAATCGAATACTTACCAGTTATCAGGGCTAAAAATGAACATCGTCCTTGTTTTAATCATTGGAACACTCCTCAAGCCAGCCCTCCGACGCTTACCAAGCTTTCCACCTTTTAGAGCACGCAGGAAATTCGCTGATGTGATGTTTTCATCTGGGAACATAAAACAGCTGAGCTGATAAGATTATACTGGTGAATTGACCATTATGAAATAACATCGCGGAGTTAATGATTCCTGATGACTGCTGATTTTTATACAAACCAAAGATAGAAAGTATCGCGCTAAACTTTTTAGACTTGCTAAAAGTCGACTTTTCTTTCTTTTACTTATTTTTTATTGTCTACAGTTTCTATATTTCTCAACTCGTTGCCACCGCCAGTGCTAACTAACCAAAAAAATACTAATCTAGAAAAGTGTAAATTATTTATTTTGATTTACACATTTCATGTGTTACAGTGAGAGGGTCAGGTTTCTTTCTAAGCGTGGTAGAGGAGATCATAGAGACGCACGTCCTATTTTATATGTGAAAAAGAAAAAAAAGAAATTAAATAAGAAGCTCATTCTGATAAAATAAGTGAGTTATTTGCAACTTACGGTCGGCGCGTATTAAAAAAAACGTGCCAGCAATCTGAAGAGTTCAATCTATTGTCTCGGTCATCACTTTTAAGACCTAAGGCAAAGATTTTTACAATACGGACAGTTTCGCCAATAAAAAACACCGATTCAAAAATTTGGTTGTTTAAATGCATTCTTTTAACAACCAGGTATCTCTCTTAAAGCTGGTTGTTTTGGACAAGCATCCACCAAGTCCTTTTTCTCTAACCTCCGTCCTCGTCGCCAGTATCTCTCGCTTCGCGATCCTCTTGAGAAGCTCCTCGGGTCAGTCTTCTCTTCCCCTTAATGTTCCTTCTCCTGAGGCTATCTTGCATTTGCATGTCGGCCTCTATACCTTCATCAATCCCTGCACCATCTGTAGTATCTTTTACGTTACTTCCTATTTCCTGGGGAGAAGATTTGACGTGCGATAGCTCAGGCCCAGGAAAATCCAAACTTTTCGCAGATAAACCATCCTGATTCCCTGGAGTTGAATCATCCCGGTTCTTTAGAGCTAGATCATTCAGGTTGTTCGGAACTGAATTACCCAGAGTCCTTGGCGCTGGACCATCCGAGCTCCCTGGAGTGGGGTCATTCAGGTTTGGATCCTCAGACAACTGGTTGCTTGAACTACTTTTTTCATGAGTAGGGTCCTCTTGCTCATCCTCTGGAAGAGAGGGTTGAGTCTTCACCTCACGTTGGTATCGTTGGATTCTTTTGTTCAGACCCTGTAAATGTACATAGAGAAATCAACAAGATAGAAGAAAGACAAAGGAAGTTACAGAAAAGGTTTAAATATGAATAAAACATTTGAATATGAATCATATTTCTTGTGGAAAATAGTAATGTAACGGAGGTAGTTTAACTGAAGAATTGTAGCTGATACTTAGAAAATATGCCCGATATGTCGATGTTAACTTTTTAGGAATATTGCATTGGCTTCGACAAAGCCTGCATGGTGCAGTTCCACTTTTTCGTTTCTCTTTTTTGTATAGCATCTTCACTTGCTTTCACCATTTTTAGTCTGAATGAGTACAAACGGAAGGGGCAACAAAATCTTCTGTTAAAACCAAGCAAAGAGCAACTGGAGAGTTTAACTTTCGCTTCGTGGTCGTTTAGCTTTGTTATTATTCATATGCATAAAAAACCGAAAAACCGAATAAGAATCCATTCAGTCCTCAGTCGTATTACCATTACCTACAAGTTACAGGATTTTATAGATCAGTTATAAATAAATTACTGGGGCAACTTATTTTGTAGCAAATAAACACACGACTCGACATGTCAAAATAGCAAAGAGAATGCCATCTGTTCCTACCTTAGAAATTCTCCTGTCTCCGTTAATTGCAGGGCTCATTCAGAAGTAAGAAACACTTTTAGATTATGTTGGGCGTGATAAAGTCTATTTTCATGAACAAGAGTAAGAAATATGGGAGGATGTGTCGAATCTTAGCTTTATTTTGGAAAGGGACCAAATATCCCCACCAGCTCTTGCAGCAATACAAAACAATAAACTACAACATACTTTGTTTCCGGAGGGTGACGCTTGAGAGAAGAAAAACTGATACAAATTCGTAGCCCTCAACCTAATTACGACATGAAAATAGGAAAAAGAGACTTCCAAAAATAACCAAAACATAAACTCACCCTACTGCACTTGGATTCTCCTCGGAACTCTCGCCTTCTTTCTGTTTGTTGTTATTCTTCTTTAAGTGGTTCAAAACAAGCAGAGGTTGTAGAGGTCTCTTCGCTATGGTCCAGCCATTTTTCTTTCCATTTTCCTCTTTTGGACTTGAAGCGTACTTCTCCTTGTTTATAGATTTCTTGTTTTCTCTCTCCTTCTGTTCTGCTTCCTCATCCTCAGTGAGAATGTGCGAATTGGCTAAATTGTCTACCGCGATGGCAAGGAAGACATTCAATAGAGTATCTTGGGATAATGTCAAGGAATTTTATTTCCGGGAACTTGATGTACTCGTTTTTGCCGTTTCAAGATTCAACGTGATAAACGTGGTCTTAGTTACTATTAAGGCACGTTTACCAGCAGGGTTAAAGGGAGGAGGTTGTATTTATTTATATTTACGTTTCTTATAACTGGACCCATAGATAGGAAGGGTATAATTGGATAAAATTTGATATGTTTACACAGGATAAAATGAGACAACATGGGACGGATTGGGATGTGACGAGATAAGATTCGAAGTCAGCGGAATGGGATGGAAGGGGAAGGAACAGGATTGAACGGAATATGATCGAATGAAACGGGAATGGAAAAGTATAGGTTAAAATGGGACGGATGGGATAGGGTAGGAAAGATGGGTATGCAAGTAGGTAGGTAGGTATTTAGGTGAGGAAGCAACTTCCCATGCATTTCAAACCAATTCTCCCTCTACCTGCGGAGGCAATATAGTATCGTTCAAACGGTCTTCAACGTCTTTGCCAGGCACCGGAAAACGCTTCCTCAGAAACACATTAGGTAAATATTATGGCTCGAACGTAATCTAGTAAGAAATTACAAATATATATTTCGAACACAAGCATAGGCTAGCCGTTGCCTCGGTAATACAAACTGTTTGTACGATCCGAACACGAGTTTCTTACGTGCTTTTTTGAACTTAAACTTAAAAACTTGGCCTTAAATTCAAGTAAGCATCCCTCTGTCATCTGTGACGTATGTAAGTTAATATATTATATCAGTCGCCGGGAGATAAATAACAAATTACGTAGTTTTAGCCTTTCTGAAATGCCGGCCGTTAAATTTTGTTTTTGCAGATGAAGAGTTTCCGTTAGCCAAGCTGCAAAAAAGCTTGTAAAAGGTCAGAAGAGCTGCTTGCAGAACGAGAAACTTCAGGTTTTGAAAACAAAACAGTGAGAGTATCTCGAAAAGGTTTTTTTTTTCATTTTCATTGCAAAATATACCTTCTTCAAGCTAAATTTCGTTTATAAAGTTTCAAACTCTTTGTTCCTTCGAATAAAATTTGTTTTACACGACGAATTATATATGCGAACGGGTAAAGAGAAAGTCTCAACAAAATTACAAAGTCTCAAAACATACACGCAATTTGTTTCTATTTCCCAAATATTTGTTCTTACTCTTGGTGTAAAAAGTGCCGATAAATTAATACAAAAGACAAGGGTTCTATTTATTGCTTTGCTTCGTCCACTGTGAAATGTCAATCGCAATTTTTTTTAGTCGATAAAATTTACACACTTCATACTTTTGTTGTGAAAATCGAATTTCGAGACGCCTTCTTGGAAATTGGGTAAGCTTTTGTCTCTTACTACATCGCATGCATGCGCAGTTGTTACTCCGACATATCTGTGGAAAAAGGACATAAACTTTAACCCAGGCCCCATTTTTTTGCAGCTTTAAAAAAAGGATACAATTTCCTACTATTACTAAGAGTACAAAGTAGAGACTGACGGCAACACCCTTAACTTTCTTTGGTCCACCAAACGCCTTGACACCACTGTACATAACAGCGTTCCAGTCTTCGCCAGTTAGAATCTGCAACAAAGATGAATCATTATAATTGAGGTTGGTTTTCGTTTGATCCCACCAGTCTATCTGTAACATGGCGCCCGAGGTACCGAAGAAAAACCACTTAAAACAGGATAATCATTAGCGTTTGCAGCGAAACGCAAAACCAACCTCTTGAAAATTGCATAGGTGCTAAGCTGAAAATATTTGCTTGGAACAAACATGCATTTGTTGTAGTCGGTCATGTGTGTTAATAATTATATGTAATCGTGCAGGTTTTAGTTCGATTCGGGAAAATATCAGGGCGAGTTTGGTCGAGCCATGGTTTGTATTTTGGCGAGACCGTAGGTCGCTCCGTTTTCCCCCTTTTTAATTTTCTGTGAAGCAATACAATGATTCGACGCTGATAGTAATTTTACTTTTGCAGTGACTTTCAAGAGAGAAACCGAACTGCCTATGATTTCGTCTGAAACCATGACACTGTCGCGATTTCGTGAAAAATCACGACAGTAATCTGGTCTGTGATTGGCTGAAATCATTTTAAGGGATGAT
>JAOBYF010010016.1:0-13437 GCA_025403605.1 Parazoanthus darwini
ACACACAGAGAGTATATCGTGTTTCTGTAAACGTAGAATTACAACGGCGTCAATGTGTACGGACAAACCCATTTCATTATTATGTATATACAAGACCAAGTCGAGGCAGAAATGGGTCTGTGGTCATTGCAGTCAGCGGTAACTGGGAATTCGATTTATTTTGGTCTATTCTTTGTGAGTCACAACAACAAAAACACTTTGATAGAGAAGTCTGTAATGCTCAATTAGTGTATGGTTAACAAAGTTCCAAGCTCCACTTGCGTTATAGCTTTCTAACTTTTGGTTTGAAACTGTTGTACTTATAAAGAAACAAGGATTATTGGACAGAAAAGGGCGTTGGTAATAGCCCATTTCCGAATTACGCTCGACTGCTCACAAAACCTTCAAGTCGAGGCTAGGTGCTCACTTTTCGTACATTTGTTGTATTGATGCTTTTGCTTGTGAGCAGTCGAGCGTAATTCGGAAATGGACTATTGGGCCTCTATATTGGGGACTTATATCCGGGTGGGTCTTGTTTTCGGTTGACTTATGACCGGGATATTATTTGCTTCTGTGTATCAGTGTTATTTATGAGGCTTATATCCGGGGGCTCTTGTATTTTGGGGACGAGGGGGCTTGTATCCGGGGGCCTTGTATTTTGGGGTGGAGGGGGGCTTGTATCCGGGGGGTCTTGTATTTTGGGGAGGAAGGTGGCTTATATCTGGGGTTCTGTTATTACTAAAAAATAGAATGGTGGTTGCAAGGTCTCTAGTTCCTAAATCACGTTTCCAATTTACATTGACAACCTTTTCTTTGTCGTGCCATTTCGCGATAAAGCCTGAACCTACGACAAACAGACCTCATCTGAGATCTCGGTAGCATAGGCCTTCAGATAAGAAACTGAAGCAATAAACTGATAAGAGAAACATCTGCCCCTAATTGTTTCGGGGTAGCCGGTCTTCATCAGCAGGAAAAACAAGGAATATTAACGAGAAATTCTTCATACTAAGTCAAAATTTACTACATTTTAAACTTAAAAAAAACCCAAACTTTTCAGTTCATTGACCAATTCTTTATTTTACTGGCCTGCTAGGTATCTGTACATTTCATCTTCCGTTTGTTTAAAAAAACGTACTTCTGAATGCTAGAAATTGCGGGATTTTGCGACGCACTTGACCCAAAGAAGGGCTCTTTCTCTCTTATTGGCCGCGCATATTTAAACAGCAAACAGAAGTAACCAGTAATATCCCGGAACCAGTAATGTTCAAGACATTCACAAAGCTTAATTTTTGAGAACAAACCTGGTCTGGTCTATATCACAAAAACCACAAATCAAGGATAATCATGAGCCAATAAAAAGGAGGCCGCGCTTTTGCTGACACACTTACCGGGGAATAAACTACAGCACCAGTTATTTGTTTGCCCCAGGAGGGTGTCGGGCATACCCACGGGGATGGTTGGGAAAAAAATTACCCCTGGGTTGGGACTTTGGTTTTAAGAAGATCCTGGGAGGGAAAAACTGGAAAACTGGTCAGCGTACCAACCGCCCCTTCCCCCTTACGCTTGCTGCGCAGGGTAGCAATTTAAACATTTTGCCCGGGGGTGGGGATTTTCGGTAAAAATAAGTGTAAAAAGGAAATCCCCGTGGGTATGCCCGATACCCCCCTGGGGCAATCAAAAGACTTGTGCAAAATGAGTAACGAAGATGTAACATTAACAGACTGATGAGAGATTTGATTTGACAGAGATGATTCGCCAAGCACGGACATTGTCAGTGTCAAAAGTAGAATTATGCCACGGTAGAGTAGAGTAAATTAAAAATAATGAAAGAAATTAAATAAATTGATTCTTGTTTCTCATAACGCTTTTAATATCCTCGATTTGCTAAAAGCTATAAATAACATTGGTAACAAAGATTTGTAAATACACGTCCGTTTCAGTATCCGGAAATACAATATAAGTAGCCCCCACGTCTATTTCTACGGCAACTAATTAAAATTGATTTTTTTACTCCAAGAAGGGCATTACCAAGTTTTACTTAATTTACAACGTTTAAAATATTTACATCTACGGTGCTTCGTTCCCGATGCAGTTCAAAGTATTAAATTCTGCATTCCTGTAACAGACGACCATTTAATCTCGGGGGGAGGGGGCTGGAGGACGGCAGAATAATTTCTGTGCAAATTCATTTTGTCAGTCAACCTTCGGATGCAAAAATTGTTTTAAATTGTCCAATACATTCTATAAGTTTTCGAAGTAAGCGAACATTTTTTGCCTGGGGAAATCGTGCAAGTTTTAGTATTTTTAGTACGTTTAGTATTACTCTATTTTCTCCCCTTCCCCCTCGCGATATCAAATGGTAACTACGTCTTTAGCACATCCGAATTTCAGTGGCTCCCTTGTTGAATCGTGTGCCAAACTTGGTGCTTTCCTCTAGTCTGTAAATGAAATTTCCTCAATGGTTCTCACTTCATCTGAGTCCCGGAAGCCATATCAAACTGCAATCACTCGTGTTGCTGCACGGGTGACATCGGACTCATAAGGGTTGGAAGCGAGCTCAATCTTCTTCTTATTTTCATTATATTACTTCCTTTGTTGCAGTGCATCAGCGCTCTGAACGCTCTCTTGTAGCGCTCATTCATGGACCCATAACAGACGGGGTTCAGAGCCACAGGGGCCCACATAAGCACGTAAAGATAGTGCGGCAAGTAGTACATGTACGGTTTAACGTTCAAAGTTGTGAGTTCCGGATGAAATTCCAGGACGAGGAATAGGATTTGAAACGGAACATAACACACGAGAAATACCAACACTACAACCATCAACATACGAATAAACTTTTTCTCCATCATTTGTCTCCGATTGGACGATACTTGATTGACATTTGTTAGGTTCCAGGACTGTCTTGGCGTCACCGACGGCGTCGACGCGTCAGACGAGTTCCGTCGCAAAATGCGCATAGTCGGAAGCAAATTTATGCGTTTGAGAGTGGCTGTTATTTTCACGTATAGAAGCAATATTATCAGTAAGGGTAGTAGATTGTTCACTAAGAACAGGAAAGTCGCGTACACTTTGGAATAGAGTCGATGCATTGCCTCATCTCCATGGAATTCTTCTATACAAAACTTCACGTCATAACCTTCGTACGTTTGTATGATTGTCGCACCAAACGATGGCAGTGTGCACAAAAACGCGATCAACCATATGAGAATTAACACCAGACGAGTTTTTGTGGTGCCTGGTTTAAGCGAGAGAGGAAACACCAGCCCCCGAAATCGGTCGCACGCTATCGCCACGAGAGTGTTTGTAATGACGATGTTAAACAGCGTCAAGCTTGGTTTGAATACTTTACAAACCGCGAAGCCCATTGTCCAGGTTTCTTGGTAGTCGTTTAGTATAAAGATGGGAATCCCAACAGCGGCAGAGAGCAGATCTGCAACAGCGAGATTTGTGATGAGCGAGTATGCAAAGCTTCTCATTCGTTTGTTCCGATATGCGACGAAACAAACCGCCGTGTTCCCTACGACTCCAAGCACCAATATAAGAACCAACACTGTCCAGCGGATGATCTTTGAACTCACTACTTCCCCCGGAAACTCTGAGGAGTCGCTGGCATCGGTTTGTATGGTCGTGTTGCTAGGTGAAGCCATAATGACGGCCGTGCTCCGGATTCTCGGGCAAAACCACTCCGACAAGAACTACTGGTAAACCTGAAATCAATAAAACAATATCAACTGCTAAGCTAAGGTATTTTAAAATACTGTGAAATTCGGTAAAGGGGGAAAATATACACACATATTACAATTAGCAAATTTGCAGTTTACGTGTTTCTTGAACAACGAACATGTATATATAACCAAAAAGCAATAATAATAATAATTATTATTATTATTATTATAATTATTATTATTATTATTATTATTATTATTATTATTATTATTATTATTGTTATTATTATTATTATTAAAGTTGTTAAACTAAGTAAAAAGGTTCTAAATCACAGAAATTCTTCAAGATTTGTGCGATTCCTTAGTAGGTTTGCAAAAGTAACAAGCTTGTTACAAGGCTGATCAAATGTGACCGAACAATTCTGCCTTTCATTCATACATGTACACGACGACCTGTTTTCCATAATATATTGATGACAACATCTTATTGTTACTTTTTCACCTTTACATTAAGTAACTCGTAGCACTCCCATTACCATTGATAACTTCTAGTTATCAATGTCATTAAACTGAGCAAAAAGGTTTTGAATCACAGAAATTCTTCAAGATTTGTGCAATCCCATCCAAGAGCCGACCTAGTGGGCTTACACCAAAATTTCACTATCTTTGGAATTTACTACAATTATTATTTGATGCACTGTATTTGAATATGACGTTCCGTCATGTTATGAGGTTTTCAGAGATATACCACGATTTTAAAAAACTAAGGAAACTATCTTCGGAAAAATGTCTTGGACTGATAAAATTTTGTATTCCTATGTTAGCGCAAAAATACAGTTTAATTTATCTTAAAACTACAGCGAATATCTTTCAGAAGTCCTGCGGTTTACGGTATACTACTTTTATGCACATATAGCTGGATCAGTGTCTGCTACACTGATTTTATAACAACTACTTGATCGCCTGCTGTTTTACAAAAAAATTAATATCTTCGAAAGGCAATTTTTATATTTTTAATTGTAAGTATAATTTGTTTATCTCCAATTCATTTTACACTCAGTTCAGTATCTCAGTACTGATGTCTTCAATTGTAATATTAATTATATATTAGTAAAGCACTTTCAGGATCGTTAATGATTAATTCGGTGTCGATTAAACCCATTTATTCCCTCGAATAGCTCCCTTCGGGCTATCAATTTGGAAATCATTTGGTCTTCTAAAATCTGTATTTGCGTCATGTTTTCGGAACACAGAAATTACATAGTGTTACTCGTCTACACGAAAGAGATACAATCTTTTGAGAAAGTTACTTTAGGACCCTATCTTGTGCTCCCATGCTTCAGGGTTTCGAACTTGAATGCATATGTAGGAAAATATACGCACCAAGGCAACTGCTTGATCCGAAAACTCAACGTAAAAAAATTGTTCAGGATGAAAAAAGTAAAAGATGAGGCGAGGGTGAATGAAGTCAAAACCCTCGTTGCACTTAAGGCATCGAAAAGCTGCGTTTGATAATCAGTATCACTTGGTCGTAGAACAGATGAAGAAGATATGTCTACTAATACCAATACATTGATGGATATCTTAAATTGCTGGATCAGTATGTTGCCTTTGAATGCAACATAGCTGCGCGACTTGAACGAAAAGCCAAGCGATATGCCTGAGCAATATCTCGAAACAGTGAAAACCTTACTTCATATTATTTTCTAGATAACCAATAAACAATTTCTAAACAGAGGAGTCTGTTTGGTGTTGAAGACGCAAAACAAATTGGAAAAAGGTGTTTTTAGAAACATGTCTGTGGTGTCTTGATATTTTGTGTTCTAACTCGAGTCCTGTTAACCCAAAACGTCATTGTACTTGACCCGAAAAAGTAGAGTGGGAAAATGCACGATCCTCGCGATAAAAATTACAAGATAAAAGAAGGTGTACTTTTGAGATTTTCACCCGGTTGTAATAACAGGTTGAGAAGGAAGTTGACAAAGACACTTGTAGAGATGGATTTCTCGCCTTGCTTGTATACATATCGCCACTGAAAGGAAAGCAATTACTCGAAACTGATACGCAAAGACAGAGTTCAGCTGTTCAAATAAACACGCGGATATACAAGCGACACGCCAGCACCTTATCGCGAAAACGTTATTCGCCTTATTCCGCATTAAGGCATTGTGTTTTCGAAACAGCGCCGTAGTTTGCTTAGCATTTTAAACATTTCGAGAAAGCTTCTTTGAAAACAAGTATATGTTTTTATGCTTCTGTAGTTTCTATCTTGAGCGTAGAAATCCCGTAAACAACTTGCGACGAAATTTAAATCAGTTTGCAAAACAACTGTATATAAATCAAAGTGACAAAAACTGCAATATGAGGCGCGAATGAATATGAGAAAGATACTTACAAAAGTGTGTTTCCCTTACTGCTTATTATTTTGTCAAGGAAAGCAATCCGCATCACTCGAATTCAACTGCGTGATTTCAAACATTTCTCAAAATCATGCACTGCTACAATATCGGCGAACAATGATACACGCGTATCTTGAAATGGTTAAGTGATCTTTTGCAATTCCACATCTAACTATAATCGACGCATCTTGTTTTCAAGTTGGGGCCAAGGTCGTTCTTAAAAAGTTTCTTTGTTTAGCAAGGATGTTTCACTGTTTATTTCGTCTAAACATAGACACCTTCGTTGTGTGTGCCCCGAGTCATAGTTACTTGATAAGTCATAAATACTTGGTTAATCATAATTATTTATTCGCTTCTGCTGTTAAGAGTGCATTACCTCGACGCACGTGTACAAAAAAAACACGACACGACAACGGAAACCAAGACAATAATCATGGGACTTATCGACTTCCGTCGATATTGAAGAACTGTTGCACTGCGGTTTTAACTAATATTATTACTAATATTATTACTAGTATTAGTATTAGTACTAATACAATTGTGTTATTATCTTTAAGCCCAAAACACTATCAATGTGCCACCATTAAACTCAAAACTTTTGAGATACAACATTGTCAGAAAAGCAATGCAAAAAAGCAACTGCAATTCGGATTTGATGCAAGATGCATGTACTAAAAATGACCAAACAACTGCAACTTTCTTTGTTGCTTTTCACCTATAATAGTATCCACAGTATCCCACAGTACTCCCTGACCCATACCATTGGTGACGCCTGGCGTATATCTTCAGCTTATGCTATCTTGCGATTCCTCTATATAAACATGTTATTCATTCTATTCCTAGTTTGTCTGTGAATCAGTATCGCTCTTGTAATAGCGTTTTGTTGGGTCTCGGGAGCACTCGACTTATTAACAGTAACTACTAGTTGGTCAGTCTTGCAAAATCGTCTCTTGCCGGGCCGGATAAATAGCCAAATCCTAATATGGCACGAAATCATAAAAAAATATCAATTTTGTAGCGACGTTTCTCAAAACCACTCGTGTCAAGGGATTAAATACGGAGCACACTTCTCGATGATCCTTAGTAATACCAGCGGGTTTTGATTGGACACGCAGAAATGTGCCAAAATACTAAACACAATGATCTTAAACTAGAGTTGTCGAATTTAAAACTAGTCGAAATTCTTGGCAAATTATGTTACCGCACTCTGCAGTATTTTAAGTATTTGTGGGTATTCCAGGTTTAAAAGCAAATGCTTAGGTAAACAAGCAGCTACCAGAAAACTTAAGATACCACACAACAGCCATCATGGTGCAAGTTCAGTCAGAAATCGTGCTTGGTTGCACTTCAAAATGGTAAAAACAAGAGGTCTAGTGCGATTCTATTATATATAAGCCTTCTCAATGCCTAGCTCGTTTGCTCTCGCGATCAGTGCCTAGAGCAATGGTACAATAACGACAAAACTTTCTTTATTCAGTACTAGTGTTGGTTCTACCATCTTCCTAATGGTCAGTCATAATTGCATTATTCCTGTGCACGACAAAAACACGATATTAAAAAATTGCATACATTTTTGTGTCCACTGCGCTTCGATTAGCTCTGCAGCCTATTGTGTCATTCGAATACCACAGCTTATATACCCGAGGCTCTAAAGGTCTTTAAACCCACCTTCGCCTCTCCAGTTTCTATGATCTCCGTAATGTTAATCCTGACTGATTCGACGTTCTCATGCACAGATTAGCCAAACCTGATTCCGTTGCATAAACATTTAGACAGTCGCGACAGCTTACCACAGAATGCAAGTGGTATTCAATGGCATTCCAGCAGTGTTGGATTTTTGCTCTTCGTATAGACGAATGCTCAATTACAAGGTCTTACAAAGGCGACCTTTGGCGAATTGTCAGATTTTGTTTCGCAGACTGAACCAAGATCGATCATTCGTATCATCGAGAGTTCAAGAAAAGACTGGCTTACTTCAAAGGCCCATAAAGCTCAATATTAAAATGCGGTTATCTAGAATTAACGACTGACTATTTAATAACACAAAATGCCTGAGGTAATTATCAGGCTCAAATATATTCGAGCTCAAGTAAATCAATTGTAAAGAGGATCATCAGGGAGGCAGTTTGTTTGAATTTTTTTGTTTCAATAGAGTGATCTAAGTCTGGACTTAGCGTTCTAAAGTTATAAGAGGTAATTTTTTTGCGAAAAAGAAAGTTCGAGCTTTCCTGCCGAAACATTGTCGCGCAAGCATCTAAAGCATGTTAAAAACCAGCTGCATTTATGATGTCAAATATTCCGGGGAGCAATGCATGCGATTCCGAGTTTTTTTTAAAGGCTGATGCACATCTGACGTTTATGTAATAAGCAACAGAAAGAATAAAAACGATCAGCAATCCATCTGTTTGCTGTGGTGGTAACATGTATATAGAATTGTAGCTAGTTCATACTCAAAGTTGTCGGATCACCACAACCAAGAGATAGCTATTAAAAACTGTTTAAATCAATGTTCGTAGGAGTCCGGGTATAAAATTACTGATGTCACAACCCATGCCTAATTGGCATCACTAACACTGAAAACTGATCAACAGTTAACAACAGGCGGCAGACAATCGAGGAAGGAAGGTAGGAAGAATATCAAGACGGCCAGCACACCCAGGGCTTGGACCCACACAAATAACTCTGAAACTGCACACACGTTGACTAATTTATGCGCCAATTACAAATGCTAACCAATATGACACTAAATACTTCAGATTTTAACGATTTTGGATCTTTTGGAAGGGAAGAACACGTTGAATCAGTCGTGAGTACCGAGTATTAACTACTTTAAAAATTAAAATTCATCTTGGTTTTCTTCATTCAGTCCTTTACATTATGTTTTTAATGCATGGTACCTATTTCCAGTTGGCAATTGCAAACATGAATACTGAAAAACACAGATTCAATTGAGTGTGGTACAAGTGCGACATTTTTTCGACGTTTGAGTTGTGTTGCATTTCTGCCGAATGCAAATGAACTAAATTAATGCGACTGTCTGAACCCGGATTTTTAATAAAAATGCCACTAACAAGTTTTTAATCTGGCTGAGGTGATAACGAGGCGGCTTAGCGCAGGCATCTGATTTTCAATCACTCTTTTCTTTTTCCTGAGTACTACGAGTTTTATGAGCTGAAATTAAGTAGTTACAAACAAATATTGAAGATTTACATAAATAATCTTCTTATTACCTCGTTTTAATGTACCAAGAACATCAGCAGTAATGCACACACATTTATAATACTAAGAATGAATCAAAATCTCTACAAAATTCAATAGTCTGCAATTCATAGAATCACATGCCCACTGAGTATTCATTTACAGTTTTGGTATTTATAATGTTTAACTATTGGCCTACTTTATCGACTAAGCATTTCGCTGTACATTCTATAATACTTTAACTAAGTACCAAAGAGACTATCAAAACAAATACACTAAAAACACCTTGATTAACTTTGTACTACTTTGTACAACCCAGCACAAAATCTGTGCGTTGAAACTTACTTATCGTGTAATGAAATCCGTCACCCATAAGGACATAGGCTATCCCGACAGATCCCGTTGAACATAAAAAACAGACGTTTAGATAAATCGAGTTTTCGTATGTCTTCCAAATAGATTTGGGAGAAGAATATTTATAACTGTAAGCAGTGAAAAAGCAAAGAAGACAATTCTAGAATGACACAATGATTATTTCCTTAGTATTTATGGTGCCACTCTATAGTATGTCATTAAAAGTTTCACGACTGGCAGCTAGTAACTAGCGCCTTGGTAGCTAGATCAGAAGGGAAATATTCTTATTAATAAATTAGCGAGTCCTCACTCATCGTCAACAAATCTTACCTTTCAAAGTGCGTTCACAAAAAATCTGTGCACGGAAACGCTTCTATTTCAACTGTGATACCTTGGGCCGCATTGACGCTTCTTGCCCAGTTCTCAGCTGAGACACCCGACTTCTGAATTTAACACGGAAAAACGTTTTTACTAATAACGAGACTCGGTTCACGTGGAAACCTAAACTTGTCGAGGTGAGGTCGTGTGTTCACGTCAATTGTGTCAACATATATAGTAACGAAACAACCCAGACTTCGGGACCGGCGGAAATACGACAAACCGTGCGGGGTGAGTCTGCCCTCAATAATTAAACGACTGTACAGTATTATCGTTTACACCGCGGATATTAAAATTTGAGGCGCGACAATAAAACCACCGTAAAATGCTCAAGCTAAAGTAAGCTCGAAATGTTAGAGCGAGAGGTAACATATCCCGCCTAACATAAATTATGTATTTTTATGTATTTTTAAGTTTCACAACAACAACAACAACGTACGTACAGTTTTCGTTCGTTTTCTTTCTTATATATACATTTAAATTATCATTCCCACATAATTTAGCATGAGCTTGTCATTCATCAGAGCTGCATAAAGTCATTTATCGATTTGTGTGGGAATCTCATTTTGAACGAATCTCAGTAAAATCGGAAAGCAGAAAGAAAATGAACATTCTTTGCAACTGAAATACTCCAAACCAACCATTTATGAACGGACTACGGATCACGAACTGAAACAAGATTTGAAAATAAACGAAAAAAAAAACACAACAAAAAAATCTGTCAGTAATAAGATTCCAATAAACTTCAGGATAATTTAAAACTGAATCGAACAAAACTGATAAGGGTTTCCATCAACAGCTTCTCAAAAAGGGCAGTTTGAGTTTGTGGGTGAACAAAAGGATATACTTGTAATATTAATAAAGATTAAACAGCTAAAGGTCAGAAAAGATAAAATCTGCCCTTTCTCAACACTCTACACCAGAATATTCCGCGAGTACGTACGGGAACACGCGGGCGGGAACTGATGACTCGCGGAGCGCCTGGAGAGTTCCTCGCCATGACTACTTTAAAACGAGATGCGTCAATGGGATATGGACGGCTTAATAACGGGCACTGTAGCCGTTGTTTTAACTTGTTGTGTTGCAACTGTTGCCTGGACTACTTTACTATTTAGTTATATTAGGATATATTTATATAGAGCGTTTATTCCAAACGCTAAACATGATTGTATTTGATTTGTTCGACTTAAACATGTTGGTACTGTCACTTGTAGATGGCTTTTTACCCGGTTCAGTGTTAAAGAAGAATTTGAACGTTGTAACGGTTAAAGCAGTTTCTTTATCCAGGTTTTAAGACCGTCTAGCTGGGTTACCAGGCGCTGTCTGATATATACCTCTTACTAGCCGAGTGCGAGGTCCGTACGGCAAGTTGTGGACCGAGTTTTTTCCTTCCTTTTGTGGCCCAAGCGCGAAGTTTATTTAGTATATGGCTTTGATGATTATTTGAAGCAAGTGATTCCGCTCCAGAACTAGAGGTCCGTACGGCTACTTACGGACCCGAAATCAGTCAGCCATATAATAAAAGTTTGTATTAAAACCTACATGAGTTTCCATTCTATGAGGTTACGGTATATAATACAGTTAAAAATAGAAAAGAATCAAGCAGCGAGATTCAGCACACCATCTGTATTCATTTGAAGTACAAACGGGGAAAAACGATCTCGATTTCAAAAGTCTATTTAAATACATAATTTCTATGGTTGATGAAGATATACTGCAAGTTAGTGCTATACGACGTTTTGGAATGCTATAAGTCAATTACTGATGTTAAATAGATATCCTGTTAATTGAAAATTATATGGTGTCATTATTTAAAAGTTTTATTAGTTAATATTCAATTTGTATTGTTGTATTTTATTACCCAAGTTTTTGTCCATAGGAATACGGTTGAATAAAGTTGTTGTTAATATATTTCTTCATACGTATGTCAGATTTGGTTAACGTTTCTTTCCATCACGTATATCAAATATGCAACTCCAAAGAACTAAATCAAAGGGTTATTACAAACGGTTGCTAAATAAAATTGCGGAAACAGCTCATCATTCTTAAAACGTTTTCGTTTCCAGGGGTCAAACCCACACCGCTTGTACGTAAGCATAGGTGCTCGATTGCTCTCTTAATAGTTACTGATTATCACGTTCCAAACACTTGCGGCTTACATAACCATATTATTCAAATACAGGACAGAAGTCACAATAGTGACTAATTATTAGATTATTAGCTAATTATTAGATTATTAGCTAATCCAGGCTTATCCGATTCAGTCACAGTAAATACTAGTTTAATGTATAAAAAATTGTAATGTTACAAGTCTTACTTTTTTTTTACTGAGTGAAAAACAGGTTCTGAGAACCTGATACTAGTTTCTGTTTGTCAAAAAAATGGCCTGATGGTCGAAAACGTCTGTTTTAAATCAATTTACTTTTTAAAATGAGTCTTCAATCAAGCTTATAGCAATTTAGGGCAGACAAGAATTTGTTCCTCTCGACTATTTCTAGTAATCAAAGCACAAGAAACACGCCTGCATATCGAACCAGGAATTATTTCTCGACAGCTTATATGTCGCAATTGTTGTTGAAGATAGTAAAGAGTGGAGCATATTCTACACTATCAAATCACGACGCAAGTTGATCAGTTGAATATCCTTTGTCTGTTTAAGGACTTATTATGATTATGACTTTGGCAAAGGAAGATCTTGCGAGACCCAGTTGATAGTTACCACTGAAGATATCGACTATCGTCCGAGCACTGGACAACAAACCAAAATTGACCTTTCAAGTATTAATTTTACACTTTACAAAGGCACTTGTCGACTTGATTCGATCTCTTCTCGCAGGGTACATTTGATACTGTGCCTCACGCACGACTTTAAATGAAACTATGGTATCAACAATCCAGTTGATGGATGAATCCGTTCCTGACTGACGAACAGATCCCAAACAGTAACTCCACTTGACCGGCCGTGTCACTAGACTTAAACCAGGTCACTGTACGATCCAAAGGTCCCATGCAAGGAACAGTCTTTACCCCCCGTCCCCTCCCCCCAAAAAAATTCCTATTTAAACCAAAGACAAGTAGTGCTAATGCCCAGCTGTGACTGCGCTACTTTCGTGTGATCTGTGTGTCTCTTTTCGAAAATCCTGAAAAACTTTTGTATGAAGCAGGTCATCGACAAAAACTGACAAGTGCACACGCTTTTAAACCTATTTTTAACAGCAGCAATCCCAGATTTTGACCGCAGTAGTAAAAAGCTAGATGTTCAGATTTTTAGAAATAACAACGCATTTAAAAGTTCAAACATTTCTCAATGTTTTTTACAACAAAAATAAAAACGAATGAAAAGAGAGGAGAAAAACAAAAAAAACTGTAGTTTAACATAAAAATCATGTAAACCGGAAGTTATTTTCATACTGTTAATGGTTAGATAGGTTAGGTACCCTTAATAATTTTGTAACCATTAT
>JAOBYF010010127.1:0-13434 GCA_025403605.1 Parazoanthus darwini
CTAATGCCGGTGTTGTGGACTGTCAACTCCTCCTCTACAAGAATTGTGCTGTATATCAGGACTCCATTTAAACTAGCAATGCTAAACTGGATGATCCTGTATAAATACTGCTTACAAATACAAATACAACCGATTGAAGCGTGCATTAACAACGACTGGAGTGTTCAATTTGTTTGTCAATACATCGGCTGTGTTCATTTTACTGTCAGTATGTTGGTTGAGTTCGTTTTGTTTGTCTGCTCATCGGGTGAGTTCATCTTCCGGATCTTGTTAGTCAGCACATCAGCCGAGTCGTTCTGTTGCACAAGAAGTTCGGTAGCCATCATCCTCGAAAACTCAAGGGCAGTCAGTCTTGAAAGGTGTAAAAAAAATATTGAACGCCCAGCGAAGCGAGGCCGGGGGACAATGTTCTCATATGGGATAAAATCCCTGACGAGTCGTGCGATATCAATTAGTGTGTATATTTGGTATGTTCAAACTGACAAATTCTTGAAGAAACATACAATGGCTATTTTTGTCACAAACATATTCGAAACATTTTACAAAATCTTTCTTCTTCAACAAGAGCTTCGGAGTTTCTAAAAACAATTTTGGTTACTTTTGTGTAGACCGTCGGTCGAACGTACTTTCTAACTGACAGTTACGCTAGTCGTACACTTTATTATTAACGTCGTGATTTAGACGTTTCTGGTATGGGTGAACGATTACAAAGTTAGGTTTCTTTGTATTCAATGATAGTTTATTTGCAGTTTGCCATTCAACAATCTTGAGTAGTTCAGAATTCATAACAGCTTCAATAGATTAAAAATTTTTTTAGCACATAAGAGGTTTGTGTCATCGGCAAATAAACAGAATTTAATTTTGTCTGATACTTTAAAAATATCGTTTACAAAATGAAAAACAGACGAGAAATGGGAAATAAGATTTCGGATGACTGATGAGTAGTCTCGCCAAATAGCCGAGTAATGGTGGTACATGGCTCAGCAAACAACAATAAAATTCTCCGCCTATCCTCAACAATGTTGTCTTGTGTCTTTGATGGCTTAAATTATACTGTACATTTTCTCGTTTTCACTGATTTCTTACACTGGGTGCCAGAGGAAAAAAATCGATCATGTTATAAAATCGGATACTGGCCGATGGCCGGCTAAGCGAGCGAGCGGCTGACTGTAAGAATCAAGAACTCGCGGACAAAATTGATATTTGAGATTTCTTCGTTTTCTGTCCAGAAAATCCCTTTGGTGAACTATTATCGAAAATCACAATAAAACTTCCAAAGAGTTTTCGTTTTCGAGAAATTTGGCAAAAAGTGAAACACCGTGTTCGGACAAGACACGCCATTGAATTTTGTCCAGAAATTACACAAGTTTAACACTCTCGTGACGCAAAATGCTCCATCTTATCTTTATGAACTTTTAATCTTCATAAGTTTGTTACTTCGTGAACCTGAAAATTTAAAAAGATCATGATTACAAGTATTTTTAAATATATCTTGGTAAGCTCGAAGTTCGATACTTTCAGCGATTTGAGAAAAGCATGTAAATGAGGAAACTTCAAAGGAAAAAATGGTGCCCCGGTATATTGAATTTTATAGTCAATTTCACACTGGAAGAAAGCTCGGGTAGTGTGTTATAAAATATAAAAAATCTAGCTTGGGTAATTCAATACCCACCGTGTGGCAGCTGCTAACGCCGAAGCTATTTTTGATAAAAATCCCAAATGTCACGCTACCGGAAACAAGCAGTTGTATACAATGTATTACAAGCACGTTATGTTTTGGAAACTATTTTACGCTGGAACAGTGTACTAGTGACACAAAAGAGGACTTTCAGTGGTGTTTCGACCTTTTACCGCAAATACAAGTGTAAAAACACGGCAGAAAACAGATTGAGAGATGGTTCGTAACTCGTCAGGCAAAAGGTCAACACAGGTCAACTAAGAGAACTTCACGTCGACTCTCTTGATTCTTTCTCTATTAGAACTTGCCTGAAATCTAATGATTAATTAAAATAAGGTTTTACAGCCAATTTCTTACTGGAAGGAAGCTCGGGTAATGTGTTATAAACTATAAAAGATTTAGCATTGGTTGTTCAATATCGACCCGTTGAGAGTTCCCAACACTGAAATAATTGTAATGTCACGCAATGAAAGCCAAACGAACTGTCAGAATCAGTTATTTGTCTGCATACAATTTATTCTGTGATATTTTTTATAGCTCGAAGTTGTTCTCTTGTAACGGAACTGCCATAGGACGCATATCAGTTCTTTTTTGTTGATTTAGTATTCTGATCTTCTGTACTTCCCGTCGTCCAGAGGCGGCAAAACTGAACGGAAACAGCAAACTAGTACAAACCAAATGGTTCATTATTTCTCGGCCGGATACCAATAAATATTACTCGCAAACTCAACCTAAAACTTGTAACTGCACCGAATACAAGTCTTGAGTAGAAGTTTCATTCGGCAGGATATATTACTGAAACTTGAAAACTTTGTCTATGATTTCTGATTACGACAGTGACTCATAAAATGAATGATGCCAACAACAATATGAGGGTAGAATGCTCTAAAACCACCTTGTCAGAATCTGTATTGAGACACTTGCAAAAGTGTTGCACAGTTATAAAATCGTTGGAATACCACACGCACAAGACAAAACATAAAACACATCAAGGAACTCGACAATGTAACACAGGGTTACTTTTAAACCAATGGAAGGAGATTTAAAACTTGAAACTATTTCATTTTATTTCTAAATTCATAATTATACCGTATCTATGAACACAAAGTCCAATCTATAAACATTCTGTTGAAGTACTCCCAGCTAAAGGAGACTCAGTTACTTAAACCTGTCCAAACTTTACAACCCAGTTGTTTGCATACTGAAACACGTGTGTGAGAAAAGTGTAAAGTACATTTTCTGGGGTTATTTTACTTCGGACAGCAGAAAGAAATTCCCTGTCACTGTACATTTATCTACGGAATATAGAAAGTTTTATTTCATACGTTTTTAGTGATCGTGCAGCACAGCACTTGGATCCCGAATTTTTTTGAAACAGGGCTGAACATTTAATTCAATCTGTATCAAAACATGCACTTTCTCTTGTTCCCCAGCTGTCGTCATCAACTGAACTGATCAGGTATGTCTTTTGTTTGAACAAGTCTCACTTCACTCTCTAGCAGTACATATTGCCCTGAGAATAAATATAGATTTATATAAAATTGATAAGAGGTGTTTAATTGTGTAAGTTAGACATCTTGAAGGTTTGAAAAACACTTTGTATTTTAAAGCTTTTTAAGAGTTCCCTTGCACGTAGCCTTAAAAATCTTTTCCCGAACCAAATGGCTCTTAAGGCCGGCGCTTATCTCTGGTTTCCGTAGTGTTAAGCGGATGAGAGTCTGTGTCTCCCCCCCCCGAAAAGGACACTAACCCATCGCTCACATTAAAAAGATCGACCTTTGATCAGGGAATTAGTTATTGAAGTAAACAGAATTGTTATTGACTAAAGTAAAAAATGAAAGGCTGAATTCAGAAAAAGAGAAAATCATCCGATAATCCAGCCATAGAACAGCCCCATTAATTGTGTTTTGTTTGCCGTGTAGGAGGTCGTACTTCGAAGTGTTTTGGTACTCCCACCATCTGTTCGTCGTGTTTTACATTGGTCTGGTTACTCACGGACTGGGGTAAGTCTTCCTGGTTTTTCGCCATCTATATTGTCGCCTGCCTCACTCTGGAGTTTGGTTCATAGCTTGATGTATTTGTGCTCGGTGTTCGTGATGAGGGAGGAGCGTTTTTGCTCATGTTTACTAAAAATATAGAGAAGGCTTTCAGTGGTCTTTCGTAGATATTATAACAACTTCTGCTCTGATGAACGTCAGCTTTCGTCAAACCTTTTGGTAAAAATCATGTATCATGTACCAACCCTTGTCAATTACTCAGACCGTGACTTCTACTTACCCGATTTCTCTTCTTTACCTGACTGTTGAAGAAAATATTATACAGGCCTCGGTATGCTTGTTCTCTAGTTTTAAGGAGCTAGAACTGCAAAATTATGTATATCAGCTTTCCTGTTTTTTCTAAACACACATACTGGTACATCTCAACTTGGTTTCAAGTTTTAAATGCGTTGCTAGTAATTAAAGAAACTAAACTAAACCCCCTTTATAGGAGGCTCAGGCACGTGACACACACTCAGACCCCCCCCCCCCCCCCTCTCCCCTTTCAAAGATGCTTTGCGGACCTTTAGAATTTGCTTGAGTGGATAAGTTTTGTGTCTTAGAACTTAACTCGTCATGTTGTTATAACTAACATTTTGTGTATTGGTTAATATGTCATTTGATTGTTTTCTAAGCTTACGAGATCACCTTTAAATTCCAAGATTTAACTTTTGACAATTACATCTATTTCAAAGAAAAGTGCAGTCACCGGATCTCAAAGCACTTTTCAAATTGTTCTTAATTCGTGTGTTGAAAGCTTTTCATCTTCCAAGCTGTTCTTAATGCGCACTTTTCAAACCACTCCTGAGTTAACGTGCCTGAAGATACTTGCTACATGGTTTTAAAGAGATGCTTTGCCGTGTCCTTGCAGTGGAGTGCTGAGAATGCAGTTGAACATGGATGAACACGACCCTGAATTCTGTGTGAAACACCTAGACTGGGTGAATACTCCCAACTGTACAACACTTCCAGTGTTCAAGTCTAAGGGTGCAACGGTAAGTGATGTCAGTACGTGTTGAAGCGCTTCGTATTGAGGTAGGGGCAATGCCATTGGTTGGGAGACTGGCATCTTATCCCAAAATGGGGGGGGGGGGGGTGCTCCCAGAAAAAAACAATTGTGGAGGTCCAAAGGTTTAAGAGTATCAGTTTATGGCACTCTATATGTTATAATGGTTTCTGATTTCTGCAGTTTAGCTTTTTGGATGTCATTTTAAGAAAGTCATTATTTCAAAGGACGTTGTTGCTGCCGGAAAAAGTGCATCTCATAAAAAAGAACATCGCTGAAAGAACAGCACTCAAAAGAATATCAAGTTACTCAAGGAAATCACTCAAAAAACATTCAAAGGCCAGTGCTCAAACGGACATCGCTTAAAAGGACATCAGAAGGAAACGCTCAAAGGGACATTGCACAAAAGACATCGCTCAGAATGGCATCGCTCAAAACGACTTCACACAAGACGACATCAGTCGCTAAAAGGACATCACTCTAAAGACCATTACACAAAAAGACATTGCTCAAGAGGACATCTTTCAACAGGCCATTGCTCAAAGGGACATCGCTCAAAACGATACGCTCAAAGGGACATCGCACAAAAGACATTGCTCAGGACATCGCTCAAAACGACTTCACACAAGACGACATCAGTCGCTAAAAGGACACCACTCTAAAGACCATTGCACAAAAAGACATCGCTCAAGAGGACATTGTTCAACAGGCCATTGCTCAAAGGAACATCGCTTGAAAGACATCCCTCAGAAGGACATCGTCCAAAAGGACATCGCACAGTAAAATATCAGTCTTCCAAAGGGACAGTGATAATGGCATTGCTCGGAAGACATCAGTCCTTCAAAAGGACATCGCACAAAAGACCTCGCTCAGAAGGACGTCACTCAAAAGGACATCGTGTAAATGGACGTCTCGCAAAAGGACATCATGCAAAGGACATCACTTAAAAGGACACTGCAAAAGGACATCGCTTAAAAGAACACTGCAAAAGGGCATCACTTAAAAGGACACTGCAAAAGGACATCATGCAAAGGACATCACTTAAAAGGACACTGCAGAAGGACATCACTTAAAAGGACATCTCGTTAAAGGACATCGTGCAAAGGACATCACTTAAATAGACGTCACTGAAAGAGCGTTAACTCAAAAGGACAACGCTCAGAAAGTCGTGGCTCATTTATATATTTTTTGAAAGAACATCTATAAAATTGTATCTTTTTAAAACATAGTATTTGTCAAATCTGCTGTTGTACATTTTTTTAGTCATAAGTCACCTCATGTTACAATTTGTTGGAAATCAAAAGCTTTATGAAAACCTGGTTAAAACCTTGACTGCGACTGGGGCTTCTAAAGCACTAACTCGTGTTACTTCTTTGTTCCTCAGACCTGGATGTTCGTACTGGTCCCTATGATCGTGTATATGATTGAGAGATGTGTACGCTTCTACAGATATACACAGAAAGTCGATGTTGTTTCTGTAAGTATTCATTCCTTCATTCCTGACTTATCAGCTGCTGCTCGACTTGGTTCAAACTCGGGATACCGAGTCCTGATCGACCAGGACTCGGAATCCTGAGTTCGAACCCAGTCTTCACCCGGATTTGTGCTTGAACCCAGTTATCCGTATATCGAGTCCACCTCTTTTGCATAGCCAACTGAAGTGCCTTCTGCCAGTTGGGGATTTTTTAAAGACCACTTCCTTAGCTTTTCATTTAATTCAGTATTATTTGAGGTTTAAGAACACTACATTTAGTGGATACAAATCTGCTGAATGGTATTGCACAAATACAAACCAATAACTGATCAACTGATGTTTCTAGGAAAATTTCAAAGTCTATTGGCATCATATTTAAATCAAGTTTTTGCCTTTCGACTGCATGCCTGCGTCCTTTGTACTTTTCCTTAGTTTACCCTTACTTGACTTATTGTATCACAGTGTGGGGGTCGACTTACCAAACAAATCGTAAGGGTGTTATTACGCTTCAAAAGAAGATAATGAGAATTATATCTAAAGCTCCATTCGATGCCCACACTGATATCATCTTTAAAGAGCAAAATATTTTGAAATTTAATGATATTTATCTTTTTCAAGCTGCTAAGTTTATGTTTCTCTTCAAAAAGAGTTTGCTTCCTAATTCTTTCCAAGACATGTTTACTTTAACA
The DNA here is from genome assembly GCA_025403605.1 of Parazoanthus darwini. Classification (NCBI taxonomy): domain Eukaryota; kingdom Metazoa; phylum Cnidaria; class Anthozoa; order Zoantharia; family Parazoanthidae; genus Parazoanthus; species Parazoanthus darwini. The sequence goes on from JAOBYF010010127.1 coordinate 6,884, forward strand.
AACCGTATACACTGTTGTAATACACGACATTCAAACTGCTTTTATATTTTTCCATACAGAACAAACATTCGACGATTTTCAGTAAAATTTGAAGGTCCTAAAATCTTTAATTCTATCAATAATGAAATTCGGCAGTGTGAGAATATTGGTTTGTTTTGTAAAATGTTAAAAAACTTTCTTTTAAAAAAATATTAGGTAATTACAAGTCATTAGTTGACGTTCCATCGCTTTGCATTTAACGTGTGTAATTTGTACTTTCGTCTTGTTTTGTTTTGTTTATTATTGTATTAATTGGCAATTCCTGCACTCGATGTTTTTTCATATGTCTTGATTATCGTCTATATTGAGGAAGCTCATAGTACAATAAATCCAGTGGTTTCTTTATGGGCTTCCTCGCCAAGTGCATGCAGTCTTAACTCAATTATTATTGTAAATTAAATTTTCTCTCAATGTATATGGCTAATAAACTAAACTGAACTACTAATTATAAACCACTCTGCTAGAGTGAATTACAAACTATGTTTTCTTAGATTAGGATTTGAACTTGACAAGCTTGTCAAGTCCTAAAATGATTGCCCAGCCTGCACCAAAGCTCCATATTTTTGCACAAAAAGAGTTTTTCCAGGCCTTAGAGTGCACAGACAATTAATGAACACAGCTAACCAGCTTAAAACATCTTGCTCAGAAAAATATCTCAAAAAACGTATTCCAGTTCAGATCATTACTAGTTTTTACATGCTAGTGTAAAGTCGTTTTAACGTTGGTAAGGAATTTTCCCAGCTGATCCCCAAACTATTATCCAGTATATTACAGAAGGTATGATCAATTACCTCCATAATAAAAGCTTGGAGTAGAGGCAAACTGGGGCGGTCAGCAACACGAGGAAATTTATCACGTGACACAACGTCATCCAGTTCCTGTTGAATCTTAGTTTGATATTCAAAGTAGTTTACCAGGTAAGTGATGCACCACAACAGGGTGGTGCTGGTTGTGTCGAACCCTGCGAAAAACATATCGAACAGGCTAGCCAACAGATAGTCGTCAGACATCAGTGCTAACTTCTCTTGCTCATTTTCCAAAACGGCGTCGTTTCGAGCATTGAAAAAACCACCCATAAAGTCGTATACAGGTGCAGAAGGATCAAATGTTTCTTTGGCCTCCTTTACCCATTTTTGCAAAATCTCATAACTGCCATCTGCCATTTCTTTTTTCCACTTGTAAGCTTTGATAGGAAGCCATTTCAGAATTGGAAAAAAGTCACAGAAGGCACAGGTTTTGTTCCGCCGTACATTCCTAATCGAGGAAATGGTAAGTTCAAGAAGTCGACCAAATTCAGGGTGAGAGGAATTGAATCTTTTACCGAACATCATTCCAGTAATCACGTTAGCCATACTTGAGGCCAGGATGTAGGCTGGGTCAAAGGGCTTTCCCTTCTGCTCATCAAAATACTGGAGAATGTGCTCAGCTTGCTCAGTTATTTGGCCCTCTATAAATGTAGTATCTTTCATGTAATACCGAATTGTTTTTACAAACAACCTGCGATAGAGTTTCCACGCCGGACCGTTGTCAGCAAATCCGATATCTTTTCTTCCCGAAGCAGAAAAAGTGAAAGGTAAGCCATAGCACTGAACATAGGGGAGCTATCAGGTTTGCAACTGATGGGACAAAATACTTTGTTCTGATTGGTTAACGGAAGGGGTTATTTGGGTCAATATTTGTTCGGACTGATCTGCAATGAACTAAGGACGGAATAACTAAAGTAAACATTCCTGAAGAAGAACAAAGATCAGCCAATGCTTTTAATACATATGCAGGGGAATGCTACTTTGTAGACTTTCATTATCTCTTGACACTTTTTTATTCATAGGGGGATTTAATACGGGATTTTTTAAATGCTGAACTGGGATTCTAAAAATGGGACCTATTACAAAGAGAAAGGTTAAATAAAGAAGATAATTAAGGAAAAGTTGTATACACTATTTTTATGTCGAATTTGTTCTATATTCTTTTATTGACAAATTTTTGCTGCAAGCTGTCTGATGGTTGATCAGGTTGAGATGCCAATGACAAACTGACTACTGAAAAATTTTTTTCACTTTTCTTAACGGTGTTAGCAAACATATTCAAATGGAGAACTCTTTCTATGTCAGTAATGAGGAGATGTACGTTGTCAACCTCGTACCCAGGCACTTCCCTCTTGCAAAAGAGGGACCCTAGTTGGGCCTGGTCACGTGGCCTACACGATCTGGGTGGCAACAAATAAAATCTACGAGGGAGGGGTACCTAATGTTGCTTTTTGTTCTTTTTAGCCCAGTGAAGAGCGCATTTTCCATAACCTGTCCGCTATATACACACTAACAACAACTTGCCATTATAAATGGCTTCAAAGCATCGAATTCATTTTCTTCTGAAAACAATATTTCAATAGTTGCTGTTCTCGGTCGCAAAATGTAAGCTGGTCATGAAAGGAATTGCTGTAACGAATACATTTTGCGACCGTCGGAGATCTCGACCCCAGCCTCATTTTGGATGTTACAAAGGTGTAAAAGATGAAACCCTTAGTCAAAAATACTTTCCTCAGTTACATGAACAGGCCCATCCACGACCTTTCTCTTGGGAATTTAAATGACAATCAGTTTTACTCGAGCTGTTTTCTTATTTTTCTTTCTTATATTATTGGAAACTGAATTAAGTGTCTTTTACCAATAAAGGTAATCTTTAGCACTCAGCTATTTCTAATCAAACAGATAGATAATTGTTGTCATTACCATTACAAATTGTAATACTGATTTAGAAGAAATTGGTATAAAACTGAATAGACGAACATCGTGGTCGTCAAATGTTAATATCACTTACAGAACACCGATGGAATTTGACTCCAATAAGTTCTATTACCAAGTAGTGCACCTATCAATGTTTCGATTAAGACTATTAGATTAAAATGGTTAGTTGATTGATTGATTGGTTAAATGATTGCTTTATTGACTGATTTATTAATTTATATACTGTTTAGTTGATTGATTGACTTACCAAGCGTCATAAGCTCAAATGCATGAAATGGTGGTCTGTTCGCGAAGTCTCCAGACCTCTTAACCAACATTTCCTTCACACTGTCGCTACTGGCAGCGACTACCACTTTAAATGCCCCCATCCTCAGAGAAAACACTTTCCCGTACCTCTTCATCAGACTGTGTAATCATTTATTAAAAATATTGTTGTAAATGGGATTTCAAGTTATATTGCAATAATAATAATAATAATAATAATAATAATAATAATATCAACAATAATAACACTAATTATTAGTAAATAGTTAAACGTTACCCAATGGTATTGTATTTATGAAAATGAATAATAATTACAATTTTTGTTATAATAATGATCAGTTATTGTAAATTGGCATTCTCATATAGTTATGCTTGGGTAGTGTAAGGCTGGATCCTAGTCCTTTTTTCACTTGGTGCAACTCCGGGGTTTAACTATAAATTGTGCAAAACCATGAGGGTAGATTGACTCAGGTTTCCCGGCTCGATCTCCGAAAAGGTTCGAAACTAAGAGTATAAACATTAGCTTCTCACTTGTCAAATTCACACCTTACTAGAGTAATTCACTACAAGTAAGTCTTTAATATAATAAATATAAAGATAAACGGTTCAAATAGTTCATGTAGGTACACTGCCTACATAACATGGTGTTATTCGTTGCTTTTGAGCTTTTTGTGCCCCTTGCTTACCCACCTCTGCGAACTCTCGCGAAGACTCTTGCCTGCTCCACTGTCAAAGCTCAGAAAGTTACCAAAAAACGGAATGCTGTAAAGTCGTGGACCGGGAGGCATTCCCTTGAACTGATACAAATCTACCAAGTAGTGCAGCAGCAGAAGAAACAGCAGTAAAAGGATAAAATTTCCTACAGTTAACAAACTCCAAAGCTCACTCAGGAGTGCCATGTTTATCATCATGTGCAGTTTTGTGACTTTTGGTTTTATCACATTTGCACTAAACTCGCATGCCAAGATGAAAAACAATCTTGATTTTATGCTATATGTAAAATGTAGTACTCCGAATGGAAAATCTTTATAAAAACTTTACCATATAAGGTAAGTACTCCAAAACTCGCTCAGAAGTGCTATGTTTATCATTTTGTGCAGTTTGTAGCAGTTTTGGTTTGTCACACTTGTGCTATTATCGTCAGTTACAAAGATGAAAACACGTGCTAGTTTAAATCTTTATAAATAGTGTTCCTAAAGGAGGTGCTTTGTAAAAATACGCTATGGGCAAACGTTTCCCACATTTTTTCCAGGAGTGTTTTGAAGTCATGTCCTTTACAAATACAATTACTTCATGCATATAGCTTCAGAATAGCATTTAACCTTTGTGTGTTTGTTTGGAGTCACCCCAATATTATACTTGATAGGCCATTTGCTTCAGGTCATTTACAACTTTCACGTACTTGCTTTTCCACGCGTTATTTCTTCTGTGATTTGGGTTCAGATAACTACATTTTCTCAGAACAACAAAATTTATAAGAACCAATTCGGTCCAAGAGTTTCTTGTTGGCCACCCTCTCTGGCCAAGAAGTAATAAAGGAATGTTTGTACTTCCTGTTGATCAGAAATATTGGGTCTTTTTTACACCCATATTAACACGAATGTTGGCAAATTATGTTTTAGTAAACACTCTTTTATTAATAAGAACGTTGGATTTTGTGCTGAGGTTGCACATTTTTAGCTTTTTCAAGATGTGAGCCTCAAAAGTTTTCAAAAGCATTTTGCATGGTTTGGAACTTTTTGTATCTATATAAATACATTCAAAAGGCTGTTCTCCACATCTACTCAGCTCACTTCAGAAACGTAACCAAACGCGGTGCACTGCTCTCTCATGATTTTTAGTAACAATTCGTCGTTCCTTTTCCATTTTATTTTAGAAACGAACTTTCCTTTTCCAGTTTCAGCTCGAGTTTTTTTGTGGCATGTTTTTAAACCTTGTCATTTTTCGAACACAAAGTACTTCTAAAAAATGTTTTTGATAAAACGCATGCAAGTTCGTTTCTTGACTATCTCTTGCTGCGAAACAACAAATGATTGTTTCTGTTTCCGGTGTGGTGGGCCATCAATGTATACATAAATAGTCGCTATATCTGAAAACAAAAACAATGGTTGCGATTTGTACGTCTGTTGTCGATGGGCTTTTCAAAGTAAGTTGATTTTTTTCCAACGCACCAGTAGTTCTGAAGTATCTTACCTCCCACACACGCATTAAGACACAAAAATCAAAATATTTGAGAGAGAAAAAGTGGTTCACCACTAAGCGATACAAGATTACCAACACTAAAACTAAGCCAACAATTCTGACTAACCCACAAGGGAAGTGATGATATTTGTCCTGCAACACACACAAGTTCGTTTGCGTTTGCGTAACCGATCGAGAGATTAAAGGTGTTCAACTAGTCATTAATCGCTCTTCAGGAGCAAGGCTCTAGAACTGAGGCCTCGCTTAAACTAGACTGGACAGAATTCGTTGTAAAAGCCATAGCAGGCCTTCTGAAACACATGGAGCAATTTGTTGCAGTAAACTTGTTATGCTCTTCTCAACGTGAGACACATTTTTTATTGTGTATACTAAGTGCACTACGACGAGTTTTTGTTAACACGAAATCCTATCCGGTATAGTGTAAACGAGGTTTTAGTCAGTAAAGAGCAAAAGTAACGCGATTGTTATGACATCTACCGTAGAAAGAAACGTATGGTCTCAGTTGTCTTAAACTAATATCCCAAAAGCGCTCTCGTTGTAGCAACAGTGATACCCCGGCACCATTGTTATGCTTTTACATCACCAGTTTTAGTTATCTGTCAGTACTCATCAAAAGATCACTCATGTTTAGAACCAGTACATGAAGGCTGTGTCAGTGGTACAATTTCTTATAAATATATGATTTTTATTTTGTTTTTAAAAAGTATATGGGCAGAGTTACAAATCTTTCTATTAAATACCAAACACTGGATATTGAATTTCTGGTAGAAACTCGAGTCGGTAGAATATAATGTTCAAGATATTTTTATCGAATATTTGGCATTTAATAAAAGAATTATTCCGCTCTCGCTTGTTTGATATGAACTTATGATAGCCGACTTGGTGTTCCGCATCTCGTCCGTTGTCTAAAAGCTCATATCCAACGCGCGTTTGTGGAGTAATTGCTAATTATCTCCGCTAACGCCGCTAGCCTTGCGATACAGGAAATTGACATGGCGAGATTTTTACCTTGTGTGCGTAACATTACCAGGACGAGTTTTCAAGCAATCCAATAAATCAATACAAAAGGGCTTAATAAGATTCCTGTTGGACAAAGCACTCTGCAACGTTGAATGTGGTTTACAAAGTTTTGCACTGGAAACTGCGCCAGGTCTTCTCATGAGTATAGACGATCCTACCGTATTTGACCAATCAACAAGCGCCCATCCACTGCAGCACTAAATTAGACCAATGCTTATGCGGTTAAATTTTTACTCGCGGCCGTAGGCGAGCGAGTCTTAAATTCGGCTCTTTTTTTTTTTT
>JAOBYF010010238.1:0-13428 GCA_025403605.1 Parazoanthus darwini
TTTAATGCTAAAAGAATTGCCATAACGTCCACGGCTAAACCCCCTCCCCCCTTAACGTCCATTGGACGTTATTTAATTTTTTTTTTATTTGACGGCGCTCCCTTAGTTTTATGAGACGCGTAAGTTTCCTGTAGGAAAAGAGATTGTGCCAGTTTGCCGTAAAAATAAGCGGTGATTTCCGACAACAGTCCAAATGATAATGTTTGGCAGTGTGAAGTTCCTAACCGATATAGTTTCAGTGACGAAAAATAATTTACTGTTTGCGTCACCGCATTGGTGGAGAGAATAGTGACAGAAAATCATTAAAAAATAGTGTGCAGATCATTGGTTTCAACAATCAAAACATTATTTCAAGTTTCTTACTCTCCTTTTTAAATAACAATACATTTTATGCGAACATGACTCGATGCTGAAATACATCCCGAACTTTTAAGAGTATGTTAAGAATGTACCAAAGGCTGATATTCTTTTAACATGTTTTTGCGTCGAAACAAAGTCAGGGATTTTCCTTTCTGTCGGGATACCTCTGTAAGGAATGATTTTTTTCAAAAGTTAAAACGGCCTGGTGTCGTCTGACCTCGCTTGGCGACAACAATATAAATAACTGATCTTTGGTACCCTGAAAATATTTCATTTGCATCAGTGAGCAGTGAAAATCCAATAATATTTATAATCATGCAGTACAACACAAATAGTCACTTAATCACAATTGGAACGTTTTTCTTGAAAAATATATATCAGTTCGTAGCCAGAAATTTTGGTGGTGTTGGTTGGGGGAGGGGGTGCAAAACTGACGACACAATAGCGGACCTCAAGTTATAACATTTCAAGGAGAAAAGGGGGAAGTTAACATTAGAAACCAAGATTGACTTACCACGCAGAATGTTGCCAAGAGCAACCAATGTTGAGAGAAATATATAAAATTAAAATTATTATCCTTGACTGAGCACACTGCTGCAGCCCTTCTTAACCCGTGGGGGGGGGGGGCAGGTTGCGCACGCACCTCGCGTACCCCCTGAATCACTTACTTTAAAATATTCAACAATTCGTTCTATAATATATTTATCAGAATAAATTATTTTGCAAGCAAGTAATACAGTAAACGCGGTAGCCATATGCTTATATTCAGTGACTCCTAATCACCTCCGTTTTAATTAACTAAAATACTACAATCTGTAATCTAAACATGTTCACAAGAATAATTTCAGCCTAAAATCGGGAGAAAGAATCCAGCCTGGGCACGAACAACACTTACGTAAAAAAAGAAAGAAACATGTTTTAAAAACCTATTTATATATTCACATTTCCTAATAATTATCTCGAGCTTCCTTATTATGTCTTGTGTCAAATGTTTGAGACATTGTCTCTTGTAAAGAAACGATGGAAGTTATAAGGTTTTATTTATCTGAAGGAAATGTGTTTTGTAAGTTTCGATAACATATTTGCAAATGCTTAATTGATTCTGAAATACTACTGGCCGATGATGCTATATGGCACTGATGCACGAAAGAGAGTTGCGTGGTTCAAAGCTCGACATCTTGCCACAGCGATTGGTGGCAATTACCGATAGTTCCGTAAAGTAATCAAATGTGAGGGCCTCGCGAAAGTATTGTTTCAATAGATAAATTTGAAACTTTAATTATATACAACAAACACTTATTCAGTCTGCTAAGCAAGCTTGGATTCTTTTTATGGCATGCAAAGACAGAATTTTTGTTTATACTAAAGTTCAATTTATCGTCGATTTGAATCTCGGTAGGGAGTTCAACTTGGCCTTGTAAGAAGGGACAGTTATTTTTGGAATCGTTTCGGGTACTACCACAGCAAATATGCGAAAATCTTAGACTGAAAATATGACGAAGGACGCATGCGCAATTTCGCTGAGAACCGTTGAAATATAGAGTCAAAACTATTTATAGCGACAAATGTCAAACTGGTTAAAGTTGGCATCGCCATAAATAACAAATATGAATTCAATTCCTTCTAATTCTGTGAATACATAACTATTTAACATGCTAAACCAACTTGCATGTGGTTGTATTTAGGCATTTATGTCGCAAAAGCTTTCTTAAAATACATTTGATATCAGAAAAGTGTGTTTAAAAATAAATAAAGCTACATATTAGACTTCTTAGTCAATAAACAGAAAAAACAGAATTAACTAAATTTGGTGTTTTCATCTGTGTTTTATTAATGGTTCAGTGCAAATAAGACTGCTTATATCTGCATTAAATTAAAGTTCTAGGCCTTCATAATTAAAAAGTAGGAGTCGAGGAAATGTTTCCAAATACTGACAAATTGTTTCTTTCTAAGTACTTTTTGTTTTGTTTTTCAGTTCTTCCGTTGTTAATGCTTTTGTCCATGATACTTATATCTTGAAATAATCGCTTGAGTGTGTATTATTATACTAATCTGTTGCCTAAGGGTGTTTTGTTATTGCGAAATGAAGCGGATTAAATCGCTTAGTAACATATTTACCTTGTTTGCAATACCTTTTTTCGAGTCTCTTTGTGATAAAAAAGGCTCCAGTCCCTTGCTTAGAAATTAGAAAGGGCTTTTCGGAGTAAATATCAACTCCAGAAGCTATCTAGTCGTTCGTATAATTGTGCACAGGATATTTCACGTCTATTTTTCTGTTTAGAAAAAGTTCAAACATCTAAACCAAACAAAACACATTTGCAGTTAATGTTTTGTCTCCGGCTCTCACCTTTAACTACTAGAATCATATTCGCTGTTGATTGTCACGATCGCAGTTTTAACTTTTTAAACTCTTAGTCACTTCTGTTTTCAGTTAGGAATTGCCGAGAAAAATCTCCCGTTTATCTTTTCGAAAACTTGTTCAAGCTCATGTGTTGTTTTCTCTCATTTTACTTTATCTTGTTTTGGTAGAAACTAAACTGTGGTATAACAATTTCACAAGGGTCAGTATATTCAAAATCACTAAGAGTAAAACACTACAGTTTTCCAGACTTGTCAAAAAGACATGTTATAATATAACCAGACTTTATAAGGTTACGATTCTACAGTGTTTCTTACCTGGACCGGAAGAAAACTGAGAGTGAAATAGAATGATGCTATTCCCATCAGGTGCGCGTATCGTAAGTCGCTTCTGGCTTCCTTTGCACGTCGAACTTTCTTATCTGATGACTCCATAACGGGAGCTTCGGCAGCAGGTGCAATCTTTCTTTTTCGCCGTTTTCTTTTCACAAAATACACAATAACACTGATATTTGAAACAAGAACCACAAGCAAAGCAAATGTACTGTCTATAACATTCAGAATTACGTATGTAGTTGAAAAATCTTTTGCGTCCTTTGCTGCCCAGTGATACACACACCAACTCCGTTCTATGATGTTTTCTTCTACGCCAAATGTGGCCATTCCTGTAACAGGCAGCACTGCGACAAGTATGCTATAAGCTAAAGCACTAGCAGCAAACAACAGTGTTTTTCTCATATTTACTTTTGAGCGGTAGAGAAACGGTTTTGCTATTGCTAGAAATCGGTCGACTGCAATCCAAGAAGCTAGCAACATAGAAAATTTTAAAAAAGCAACCGAAGAAAATGTGTTAATGTAGCACGAAACAAGCCCACCAGGCCACTTTCCCGTGATGCTATAAGTTATGAGCAATGGGAAAACGAAAAGAGCTGTTAAAAGATCGGTCATTGCTAAACAGCCAAGAAGAACGTCTGCTGGCTTGAGCCTTTTCCTGCAAACGACGTTTAATGTTAAAATATTCCCCGCAACAATGATGAATGTAATCGATGTCAAATATATCGCTGAAATCGGCGCTTGTTTTTCCTTCACTTGTGTTAATCCAGAAACATTTAATAAACTGCTCATATTTTTGTTCGAAGCCATTATGAATATCGGTAAAATACACGGATGAACTCCAAAACATTTCAGATTCTCGGTTAACCAACTCTATCATGGACGAGCGTCCGATTATTTTCAACAAGTTTTCAACTGACATGCACTCATCTCCTCGTCTGATATTTTTGCTCTGGCCCGTCAACTGTTTTTGCCAATAGTAGTTCTGGAGTGCACCAAAAAGACGTGAAGCGACACTCGATGACAGTTCGTATATGACGGCCGGGACAAAACAAAGAGTGACGTCACTTTTCCCTGGTTGAAGTGCTGTGTTGGCTTGAAAGGGAGCTCAAGTTGTCTATAGAAAAAAGCACCTGTTTGAACTGAACAGTCGCAGCTGTAGAACCAACGTTGTTTTCTTTACGAATGACTGGTATGAACTTTCGCTCTGCTCCAGTGATGTTATAGGCATACAACAAACGAGATAACGTGCTGGGAACATACGTGCTCCGATTGTTGCTGGCGACGACTTGCAATAGGCATTTTGACTCCTATAATAGTTTGCTCATATTTCCAAGCAGTGAATTTTCTTCCTCAGTGATTAGTTTTTTTATAAGATTTAAGGCAGGCTTGGTTGTAGTTTCATCTGATAATTATAGTTCAGCCTAACTAAACTTCCTCAAAGGTACAATTAAATGTTAACCATTGTCCATTGGGTGTAAAATGTTTCAAGCCAGTCTTTTCGTTCCCTGTGCCTGATCACGTTCCAAAATTCAAAATACGCGTCAAGGCAAAGAAGCTATCGGTCAGTCAGATGGAATTAAAGGGATGCCTCAACTTACAGTGAAAAGAACAAACGCCGCACTGCAACTAGGGGTAAGATTTCAAACAACGGGTTTTTTATCTTCACGTATAACCTCGATGAAAACAGCGAAGAAAAATTAAACGATTGAACGTCGAAAGTGTGCGCTCATTTGCATTTTAAAATGAGGTGTTTTCGCGTTATTGTGCAAACAACGGAAGTTTTTCCTAATTTCTTGTATTTCTATTATATCTTATTCACGACAAATGTCAACCAATTATTTCCATTTCTATGCAGAATTCTCTTGAAGCCGAAAATATTGTTATTATTATTACTTGTGAGACAAGTTTTGTCAAAATAATGTGGCCGGTCTGATTCAATAAAAGCCCATTAAATGGAAACGAAACCATGCTGTATAAAAACTGAATTTTTTTAGAATATCATTAGCTTATAAATTGAAGGGTTTTCTTGGTCTTTTGTTGAGTTAAGACCTCAAAGGTAGTTAGCAAAACATCGACAATGTAAACTGGTATAAAAACTACAGGTTCCTAGCGGTTGCCTAGAACGTTAATGATTCAACTATAATGTGAATGGTAAAGAAAGAAGCTATTAAAAAAACATATTCAGAATACAACATTTTTAAAGAAAGAAACAGCATGTGAGTTTTATTTCACTGAGCAATGCTATATTTTATAAAACATCAATTTCAATTTGTTTTGAAAACTAGAACGTATTCAGATAAAAATATTTAAATTACTCTTACAAATTCGATCTTTTGAGTTATCTTTGAACCGTTTGCAAAGGACCGTTTGCAAATGACTGTTTATTTTTTCTCTTAGCAAGTCAGATTTGAGAAAAATCAACTTATATGTTGTCACGGTTTTTAAGATAATTTTGTATTTCCGTGCTAACGAACACGTGCATTGGAAAATTTAATTTCTTTCGGCAACGTTTCGATTCTTGTAGTTTGAAAATTACTATTTTTTTTGCAAAAAACGACTGGTTGCAAAATTAAATAGAACGGTTAAAGTTTTATTAAAATGCAGCCGCTTCAAGCGAACACGTCATACGCTATCACTGCACATATCTAATATACTACTCGATTAAACGACAGGGGCGTTTATTCATTTTTATTTATTTATTTTTTGCTAGGTCCGAAGGAAAGCGATATTGTTTTACTCAGTAGAGGGTTTGTCAGAGAGAAAACGTTTTACTGATAGTCATGGGTTTTTAAAATAAAAAATAAACATATTTTAAATTCAACTTAATTTAAAGACATAAAAACTAAAGTTTTGTTGCGGACGCATTATTCATTACCCGTTTTCTTTTTTTTTTATTGGTAGAGTGGTCGGCGCGTCTTGACTCGCAATACAAAAGTCGTATGATCGAACCCTGTCCAAACCACTGTGTCGCATCCTTTACTAAGTCACTTTGTACTACCAGTCGATTCAACTTGCCATTTGCCACGACTTCGTTAACCATCATTTAATCAATCTGACCCCATTGCCATCACTCAATATATTTTGCCCCAGAGTTGCCTGCGAGGAGGTCAGATTCAACTGTTTAATATAGTACCAGTTTCAGTTGGAGGCTAACGTCAGACCGGTGCTTGTTCAAGGGGGGGGGGGGAGGGACCGGCAACTGTTATCCTCTAACTGAGCACTACGAAAACCGGAGTAAAGTGCCGGCCTTTTGATCCACTGGGCTCGGAAAGGACCGAGTTTTTCATTTTCTTAACGTTTTGGCAAGTTCAGCATAAATTTAATTTTAAGAAGAAATGTTTAGAAAATTATTTCTATTTCCATACATAATGAAATATGCTGTTGAGTGTTGGTTTCGTGTTTCTGACCACAAACCTGAGTCTGCTCCTGTCAGTTTTATTTACGGTAAGTTAAAGCTTTTCAGGAAGTATTGTGTCGTAAATTAGGTTTGTTTTAGACGCCGTGCCAAAGTCGCATCAAAGTCGTGCTGAATTCGATGCATCATTTTGGATTCACGGAAAGTCCAATCTAGTTCCGAGGGCCATCCGTGACCTGGTCAAGTCCGACCTTAGTTCCACTCCAATTCGGCGGCTGAAAACAAGTCGAGCCGAAGTCGTGCTACAATCGAGCTAGCTCGACACGACTGTAGCACGGCGTTTGAAACGAGCCTAACAATTGCGGTGCTCTTAATAAAGATGTTCTCAACAGTTGAAAATACAGTGGCAACGTTCTAAATTCAACTATTATGTAATTTTACGCCAGTCAGAGTCTGATGAACGGGGCTTAAGAAAACAAGCAACAAAACCGGATGAGAATGGAGCAACTCATTGTTTGTCGTAGTTTCAGCCAAAGAATCGGTATGTGACAAGTATAACCAAGAGTATCCAAGACTAGTTAAAAGGTGTGGGTAGTGCAACGCACAAGCATGGCGCAACGTATTGACTTAATGTTAGTTTTGCCATAATTACGAAGTGATTCATAAATATTAAATACTCGCTTTTGTAACTTATGTAACTCTTACATCATATAAATGTACATAAATCGTAGCTTTAGCTTCAGTAAAACAGATTCAATAGCACAAGCCTAGAAGTGCGTTTCACTTACGTCTGCCAGTCCACTACAGTCCAGTGGTTCCCTGCAACTGTTTAGCCATCCCTACGTTTTTACTGGTCTCCATCCAACCAACCAATTTGTAAAAAGAGACACTAAAACCGGATAATAAAAAGCAAATAAATTAGAGAAAAACCTTCCAATATCAAACTTCAGTACGTACATCCAGGTTTAATTGGTCAACCGTTCACATTGCCAAGTGTTATATCTACAGTACTTAACCATAGCCTGCAAAGCTAGGGGGACTTGTTTTCGCTCATTCCAACATGGCGTCCGATTGAGCGAAATCGTGCAATTCCCGATTTTTCCGTCCACAAACAAACCCGACAGCTTCGCAAGCTACAATAACCATCAAAACAACTTTGACGTTTATTTTTGAGGTACAAACAACCAGTTTACACAATATTTTAGCCACTTTTTAAAATTGGTGTTTTTTTCATATCCGCCTTTTTTTACACAAACTAGTACATAAGCAGTATTTACGCCTTAACTTGAAGTTTTCACCAGTCGATTAACCCTTTCTTGACGGTCAGAGACGCCGTGACGGTACAGAAACATGAAAGTGGTGGAGGTGACCTCACCGTCAAATGAAAACTGAGTCATGAAAATTTAGTGGGTTTTATTACTGGGAAATTTCTGTACGTGGGTACTTTGCTCTGCGCTAGCTCATCATCATCATCATCATCATCATCATCATGATCATCATCATCATCGTTATCATCAACATCGTCTCATCATCATCGTCGTCGTCATCATAACCATCTTCATCATCGTCATCGTCATCGCCATCGCCATCATCATCGTCATCATCATCATCATCATCATCATCATCATCGTCATCGTCATCGCCATCATCATCGTCATCGTCATGGTCATGGTCATCATCATCGTCATTCGCTTTGTGTTAACTCGGGTTACACGAGGCTGTTAAGGCCTCTAGTAGCAATAAATAACATTGCTAATGTGCCGACGGAGAAAGAAATTGGAAAATAATGAATTACATATTGTACCTATTGCTCACACCAAACATGTCTCTAATGAATCTTCTGCTTCACTTCAACCCCCTCCTTTCAAGTCTTTGGCCACTCGTAGCAACATAAGCTTTCAACTGCATGCAGTCACAGAACTCTGGGATGTACTTCCATAAATGATAAAAAGCAGTTTTGGGAGCATATTTTGCATGATCCAGTGTACTTACAAGTCGTATGAAAACAATTTAGCATTAATAGAAACTAATGAAAATGCAGTATTTTAAATTATTTTGAAATTATTACTATGGTATTATTACAATACTATTATACAATAACATTGTTTATAAAATATTAGGAACATTAACGAAATAAGCAGTTTTAAAAGCTCTGTCAAACACATCTTTAAACCAGTTTTATTTAATAACTTAAGTGCAGATTGAAATATTTTAATTGTGTTTTAACATATTTATTTTAAAGTACTTTTAGTCATTTTCATGTAAAGAGAGCTATACAAATTTTAATTATCATGCATGCAAACACAAAACAGATTGCAGGGGAAAAAGTGCACACAGGTACTTAGTTATTCATTTTATATCTATATCTAAGTAAAAAGAATTGTTAAACTATTCTATCTTGAAGTATACAGAAAAAGTATTTGTAAATCGAAATTTTCACATGGAAATGAGTTACGCCTTCTAAATTAAGCAGTGGAGTAAATGAGAAAATTCTATGTATTTCCGAATTCTTTACTATTACAAACGGAAACTGACTTTCCTGGGAACGTTTTCACTGTATCCTCTAGTCAGCGGTGTCAATGCGAGAATGTTCAAATTATTCTCGTTTTTGCCATGATAACGTTAAAAGATATCCATGAAGGTTGTCCCAACGATCAGTCAGTTTTAGAAGTAACCAAAAAAGTGCCCATAAAATTAAACAATTGGAAAAACCCATAACAATTTGATTTTTGAAATAAAGAAATAGAGGCCGTTGGCCAAAGAAACCCAATTCCCGTCATTATCGAGAAATTCACATTATTAGAGGACATTGCATGACTTACGGAAGTTGGGACCATTAGCGTTTTTAATAGTATAATGTTTTAAAATCTAAGCACTCAAAACTTCTCAAAAAGCTTCAGTTTCTTTCAAGAGTTTAATTAAATTTGTGAAATTCTCGGGGCTAAGCCATAATTGTTCGTTACGTTAAAAGCCGATAACTGTTGGCAGTTAATCTGTTAGTGTAAAAATCCTGGAAGTGCACCTAGCAGAAGAACAGCATTTGACTGAGCTGAGCTGCTGAAGTACGTCTTAAAACTGAGTGTTTGGGTAAGTTCATCTAAGTTTGTAGACATACGAAAGGAAAAGGTTCAATTTGGTTCGAAACAATCTCCATTGGTTTCAGGTTTTCTTGGCCTCATATATTCGTTTCACTTTGCAATTTCTTTTCCTTTTCTGGTCGGATTCCTGCAACTGACACGAGCACCTCTTTCTTTGTTACGGGAACTTTGAGGTAGTTTTCGTCAGATTAAGACTCGTTGATTACGCTATACCGGTTAGCTTTCATGCTGTTGCAGTAACTATAGCAGATACAGGCATTTTGTTTACACTCGCAACAAGTTTCCCAGCAAACTTTTTGTGCTGTTTTATAAATGTGAGACGCAATGCATTCCAAAGTGATATGTCACACTGATATCGGACAAGTTTTTGTGCCGTGAAAAATCTTTGCTGTTTACACTGCAACGAAAGGACTTTGCGTCAGCAAGAAATCAGTGTAAACCAGGCCATAACTCTGCTCGTACAATGGTTTATCATTTCTGCCTGCCATATAGCACTGCATGCTCGTGAAAATTGCTTGTTCTACTCAAAATTCTGCGTGCAAATGCATGGCTATCTTGCTTGCATTCTGCTTAGTGAATTCTTAACTTTCAGTACTAGCTGTTTAACCAGATAAGTTCATTGAAGAATCTTTGTCAGTTGTGACTCTTTGTTAAAAAGCTAGCTGTTTCAAAGTTTTACGCATGCATGCTTAATTTAAAGCTGAAGCATTTACTGTTCACGATGAGATGTTGCCATTATATAGCCAACGCATGAAGAACAAAATTCTGACCATGAAACCACACCACCCAGCGAATTTGCTGTTTTTCTCCACAACTGGGCAACAATTTCAACTTTTGGCCTATTATCTGATTGGTCGATAGCGGGAGCTTTGCCGATTAACAATAGCTTTTCGAAAAAATATATAAGTGAAACTCAGAATTACGGAATTTAGGACTTTTAACGTTTAAACTCCATCGTTTATCAAATTTAAAAGCGCATACAATTTTTGTAGTCCCACAGTAATATCAAAGGGTTCTAACGTTTAGATTTTTACCGTTTAAAAGCTTCGCAATCTTGCCAAGTTGTTGGCAATAGACTCTTTTGCGGCGAAGTTTCCTTTAGTATTTCGAGATTTATTCTGCTGGCTGAGCTCCGTTTGCAAGGAACAATCACTGAGAACCATATCTGGCGTATTTTGAGGGTTTACTTAAAAATATTAGTATACTAACTTTGTGATGACCCGGATGTAAGACAATCCAAGGGTCATACGGCCTAAAAAATTATTTCCTTTCGGAGACAAATTTCCTTTAAACGGACACAAACCATTTCCGGGTCTAAGAGCCAAAACCAGTTTAGAATAATTGTTTACTTTGCTAAATTGTTTCTGTTCTAAACAAGACTACCAAGGATTCAAACATGCTTTATACTTGTTTGACTTCAGTGGATAACAATGAACGTCTTACAGCTGTCAGCCGCCTGCCTGATGCTCGTGATGCAGATCACAGGAGGTAAGACAACTTTAATACTGTAGTTTTGGATGCAAAAAAACAGTTTCAAAATTTATAAATTAAGCTTGGAGTCAATTAAAATATATGGACTACTTCAACAACCAGATTAGATTTCCACAGTTGAAAGTTGAAGTTGACGCAAAGTATTTCTAAACTTTCAAATCTAAAACCCCACTGAGCCTCAGGTAAGAACTTTTATTGGTTCAAAGATATGAGCTTTTGAAAAATGGTCATTTGGCCAGTATTTTCAGTCGGGAATTCTGGTTGGTGCAAAAGGGTCACATGACAACTTGCAGTTGTGTACTTTCGTTAGTTCTTGTAATGAAATACAAAATTAATTTATAAAATTCAAGATGAATGGAAATGTTTAGGAACAGTTACAAAGTTGTAGCTGACTTGATCTACTTCTACAAGATAGGATTTCCTTAGAAGTTATCCTACAGCACTTATCTTTAAAACTTTGAACATTGAATCACTTGCTGATCTTCTTACAATCTACAAGCTACTTCGACAAACCCGTTGCTTTCTAAATCTGTACTTGAGTACTGGTAATACCTAATTGAACTTTTGGGTATGAACAAAGATCGTTCACCCTCATGCTTCTGCCAAACTTTGCATCTCTTTTCTCCGGGACAAAAAGTTGCCAAACTCGATCTGTTTCCAGTTATAAATTCTTACTTCTTGGTAACGGTAATGGAATACTTAAGTCTTAAAAGATAATTACAAAATGTTCAAGAACAATTACAAAAGGACAAGCTAGCAACATAACACATTACAAAAAGGGCTGCATGGTATCTGACGGTTACAAAGTTTGCGAAACGATCTGTCCGGACAGATTTAGAGCATTTTAGGAATAGACACTTTTAATGTTTTTATTTTCTTGTAAAAACATCGAGACCTTATTTTAAGCGCTAAAAACAGCCAACACTTATTCGTTCCGTTTTCATATATACTGAAAATATTTACAAACTTTTAGTCTCGTCAAACTATGTCTCTTGTTTGGACAAGAAATGGGAGAAAGTTGGCTGTTTCCATGACAACGTGGTCTTCCCCGAGCAGAGACCGTTGAAACGATTGTTGCTGACCGACCGAGACCCGACAAGTCACGCGTTTAGCAAAGTGTCGACTGATTGGCTGAACTGGAAAACATATGCACACGGGTACGTGTTGCCCAGCCCCTTCAACACAAGTTCGACTGAAACCCATATACTTAACCACGTGTTCACAAATATAACTATACAGAAATAGGTTGACTTGTGATAAGCGCAATACCCGGATCGCTAGGCATGATGAAACCTCTTACTTATCAACTTCTAAGCTGATATTAGTCTACTTTATCAAAACTACTTAGTCTTATTGCTTTGCTAGTTTAGTTTGTACGTATTCGGCTCATCGAAAAGCCCGCTGGGTAAAATGTTGGTTCCATAATTCCTTGCGTGCGTAGTTTCACCCTGTGCAGATGTCATCGTTTCTTGGAATAGCTGTATAAAGCGATTATGCTGTTTCAAAAAGCTTTCCTCGTTCAACTGTGCGTTTCGTACACATTTCGTACATACTAAGCTATTTAGATTAGGTAACTACCAACTGGTAGACAAGTGTATGTATGAGTTTGATTGTGTCCTAATGTTGAAATGTATTTGATTGTCCGGCAAATTTGTAGTTTCCGCCTATACACCTATTCCTCCTTCGTTTTTGACAACCCACAGATCTTTTTAGTCTGGGTATAAATGCACAGTCTTTACTGGGACAACCCGTTTGAATTCGCTATACACAACTAATGTCGCAGTCAGACTACTCACTGAACAGGTTTCAATCATTCATGGACTAAATCAATTTGGCAGTTTAAGTAGATGCACAGACTGGCTTAAAACCTCTATAAACAACTAATTGTTTTATTACTACAATGTTCACGTTTTTTCATACCCCGTGAAAACCTTTCAACATGCACGTGTCGGTACAAACAAATTTAAGTCAAACAAATTTAAAATAAACAGTCACGGTTAGTGTTTGATATGAACGCAGTAAAATAAACCAAGTATGAAAATAATTGTGGCAACACTGTGATTTACGTTGTGTGCCGTGCATTGTCTCTTACACAAAGCAAACGATACCAGTAAAGAAGAAAACCTTAAAAATCTTGCTAATTAAGCCAAGGCCATGCGGCGGCAAACTGGCATGTGCACTATTAAATTCTTGCTAGTTCTCTTTCCTTGTAATTGTGGGGGAAAACGTTTTTACAAGTAATCACCCTGTCAAATTGTGGCTCGTTAAGACAAGAAAGTTACTCTCTGCAAATGTGTCTCGTTTTCATGTGGCACTAAAGTTTGCGCTTCTAAAACGTGGAATTCAATCTGTTTTCCATCTTTTGTTTCGAAATTTTTTTTAGGTTCACGGCATGTTATTGTTAGTTTCTGGTATTACAACAACTCGTTC
>JAOBYF010010349.1:0-13427 GCA_025403605.1 Parazoanthus darwini
AAATTCTCAAGTAGGCATAGTTGGCATTTCTTGTTGCTGTAAGGCTTGCCTTTGCGAACTACTTTCCATGTTACGTCGAAGTTAATGTTGTTGTCTTTCATTCTCCAAATATGTTTGCATAGCTCTGTGCTGTTTATTTTGCTGTTGTTTCTGAATGTGAATATATTGCCCGTTAAAGCTTTACTTAAATTCGTTTTTCGTCAAGCCAACATATGTTTCCGTCGTCTGTGTTGATGACTGTAGCTTGCTATATAACAGATCTTTCCAGACAGTTGCCGTTGAGCAAGCAATCGTTTAGTTTCCTGCAGTTGCAATTTCAGGGCCGTAGCAAGCCTTGGAAAACTGCGGCGGGGGGGGAGGGGGTCACTGCCGAGAGCCGAAAGTGCTCCCCCGGGAAATTTTGAAATTTAGTATGTCTAAAAAAGTATTTCCTGGCTTTTAAACGCCCGCCATTTGAAACAAAATCAGAGGTGTCTAAAACTAGTAAAATATTTCCAATTTTTCTCAGACTTGGGGCATTTTGCTCAGCTTGATACATTTGCTGGGGAAATCTGATGAGCACTGCCCCCTCCCTGCCCCTCCCTTTGCTACGGCCCTGAAAATCTTTCGTATTGTTGGTTTGACTTTGCCGGATCTTCTTGTTGTGGCTGCCAATTATGTTCTTCACGTTGAGTGTACAACTGTAGCTCCGCTTGACTGTGTTTGGGTACAAGATCTTATGGAGTGGGTGGTTTGACACTATTCTTATGAATTCTTTTCCGATGTTAGACTTTACGTTTTTTGAGAACGGCGGGTTGTGCCACAATATGTTTCCTTTTTTTCTTTTAGGCTTGTTTACATTTGTTTCTTGAGTTGGTTTCTCGTATTTTAGTTCATGTCCGCTGTGCTTCAAAGCTTCTTGATATGTTTTTTTTAGCGTTGTTCAATACTTCCTCGTTGCTTGACAGTTCTGATAACCTCTTGTTAATTTCTATTGGTATGTTCTTGATTATGTTTGGTGAAAGGTCACGCGGCGTTATGCTCTGGTAGACACACAAACAAACTACTTAACAAACCGCAGGTATTTTCTTGTTCGTCTAGATCTGATACTTGCTCAGCCAACGCGTTCAGTTCTACCAAGAGAAAAGAAAATTAGAACTTGTCTCTATCGTGTGCAAAATAACTTGTTGTCATGCCATTATTCAAAATGAAGCTGGTGATTGCAGATTTGGCGAATCTCCCATGGGATCTCAGGGTTATTTCCCATACGAACATCCCGTTACATTATTCCTCCACAATAAAGAAAAACATTTCTTAGCCTTACTACAACCAAAAACTTTAGGAAACAATTTGCAAAAACCATTTTCCTTCGTTTCGATCGGCACAACCTGATGTCTAGACGAGGAAACACAAAATGCTCTCTTGTTCAGTGATTCCACCTGGATTCGGCTTTACAACGGACGTCATTTACTATAACCGGGAACAGGGAATGGTAAACAGTCAGTTAGGTAATTGAGTAACAAGGGCGCATGCAAACTTCAGCGAGAACGTTCAGTAAAGCTCTACTCTCAGAACGAAAGATCTTATTGGATCTTTGACAATAGCATGAACAATAGCTGACACGTTCTAACAGTACGTCATTGTAAGTTTGTCTAACGGATGGTTAGGTTTATCCTTAAGGTTGGGGTAATTTATATTGTGTTTTTATCCAATAGCATCTCTCGTTGTCATAGAGAACCACACAGACTTAATTACAGAGTATAATGACTTTACGTGAGCCCGAACTTCAGGTGAACTTCCAATCGTCGTCTTTAGAAAACAAAACGTGAAAAGCTCATATCTGGAGTTTTATAGAGAAAGAGAGCAGCAGATTAATTAAGGATGATTTCAATCTTCACGCGGTTTACGGTGTACAGCCCATTCATGCAAAATAAAAAAACCCGAACCGAGTGAATTACACAACAATAAACGGGTAAATGAGATGTTAGAATTTCAGCAGGCGTTTTTGCTGATGTTTGCGTCCCAATTGCCTAAGCTATTCCCTCAGTATGAGTCGGGGAACAGTCAATTTGAGTCTGGAGGTGTAAGAATTACAAGTTCTTCGAAGGCCTGGGAGCATTTGAACAATCAAGAACGTCAAGCTGTAAATGTTGGCCGGTCTTGGTTCCCCGTTCCTAGTTATAGCAACATTCTTTCACAACTGTGGGGCCTGCAGTTCCGCTTATTCCACTTGCTCTTTTTCACACACAAAAATAACCCCCAAATCAAATGAATTATACAAAAAAGAAAAGGGAAAACAAAAAATTGGTTTTTCAGAAGTCCCAACCGCTAGTTAAGGTCTTTATTTGCGCATGAGTATAGTTGGGAGAGGCGAAAATCATTCTAGATAGTGAGATTCCATTCCTGGTGGAGCTTCTTTTCCATGGTGATACACGTGGGTTAATGTAATGCATTTAAACCACAAACATCGAAAGCAGTCTAGCGACATTTGAGCCATCTACAATAGACAACTTTCACAATATGCCTCATCGGCCATGAATAAAAACATCGAGTCGAGGCCAGTAGGGTCAAAATACAGCAAATGTATGAGAACTTGGAACTTGACCTCGACTTGAAGTTATTGTTTATGATCACTGGTCACTTTTTAAAAACACTTCATTTTTTTGTGACAATGGGTAGAAACAAAGTTGGTTGCCGTCCCCGCCCGACCATTAAGAAAGCTTCCGACCCATTTTTTTTAATTTTCATAGATCTTTTTAAAAATATAAAGACTGCAAACTCCATGCCCAAATACAGTCGAAAGGTAAGCATACTGCTACTTTTTAGGACCAGGCAGGAAACAAAATTGTTTGTTCTGTATGATGCCGGCCATTGGCTGCAACAACAATCAAAGGGACACGTTTTTTTGATTAAGTGGTTTATATATGTTAGACTCCCTAAAAACCTAAAATTGGAAAATGTAGTAGTTAATTGTTTTATCCTAATTTAAACAAAGACTTTGTATGTATTAGTTGATTGATTTAGCTTAACTCAAACAAAGATTTTGTAACTTGAGATTGTAAAACGATTAAAAAAAACCTAAAATTTTTGAGTGATTAAAGGACGCTAACAATTTTTTTGCTTGGCTTTACAACAGCATATCTTTCCTACGGCCACAATGAAACCGGGTTTTTAATAATACTTAAACAGTAACATTTTGTTCTACTGTGACACTTGTACTCCATTGACAATATGTGTGCTTTATTGCGACCTAATAAGACTTTCTTTTCATTGGAGCTGTCTCAATAGCAACATTTAAACAATTTTTAATTAAATTGCTTTCTACTATGTCACCCGCGGAGCTCCATAGTGATAATCGCACCTATTTATAGCAACATTTGAGTTCTTCCCACCTCTGTTTGCCACTATGAACCTCAGACGTGCTCCGAATAGCTGCTCTTTCAACTGTCAAAGTTGGATACCCTTTCGATGGAAAAAGGATTTTTTATTGTATTCCAATTTGCTTTGTGAGAAGCTACGAAGACTGAGTTGAAGTAGTGATAGCATAACCAATGTCCGATTATGTTTTTGGTAGGTTAACAGTTTTTGCCCTTCAAATTACTCGTATATAATCAGTTAATCTTTTTTATTCTAGAGTTTTTACCACATCGTAGCAAAATTTAGAGAGAGAAGGAGAGAGAGATGGAGAGAGAGAGAGAAACAGAGACAGAAAGACAGACAGACAGAGAACGGCCATTAAGGTGTATAATATAAAAACTTAAATTGCAAAATATATTGTGCCAAATTGAACCGCTGTGTTAAAAGGACGATCTTACCATAGCCATCATGGCGCAGATCAACAAAACAGAGTTGCCGTCTTTAAGACTAATAAAGACCAATCCCTAACGCATACGCGTCGATTCGTAAATTTCAGACTAAAACTTTATTTTGTGAGGTTGTAAACATACTTGATGGAGATATAACGAGTTGCAAAATAAAATTTAAAATCAAGCACAGGCATTTCAAATGTGTTCGGTTTACGTACAAATGATCAATTTTTTAAATATAGTTTGTAACCAATTTTATCTCCAGTATGTTGACAACCGCACAAAACAAATTTTATTCTGGAATTATGAATAGACAGTGTCCATAACTGAAAATAAAACACATCGCCCCCTTTTTCTCGGTAAACTAAAATATGAAAGTTAAGATACATGTTCTTCAAAATTCGGGTGTTTTATATTTGGCTAAGAAGGGGATTCCCTTGAGGAATTGGGAAACAAGTTCACGTATGGGCCCGAAAACAATTTTCTTAAACACAGCCATTGCAGCACAAAAGACGGCCACAAGCAGTGTACACAAGCACCAGTCGTCGGCCGGTGTCCAATTGTCGCTTGTCGGCTCCCATGATCCTCTCTGCTCGCATGCATGATTTATCGTCCATTTTCAGATGTGACTCTTGTCGGCAAACAATCTCATATAAATGCGGGGACGTGCTATTTTCAACTGAATTGGCGCGAAAATTCTCATACTTCTTCTTGAATTCGCGGAATTCGTAGAAAGTGAGAGAAGAGAGATTCAATGAATGTTATCTCAAACGCTTCCTTGCATCAGTTGGCCGATCCGCTTGATGTGAAGAACAGTGAAGTGAATAGGCAAGTGAGTGGTCCACATTAATCTTGTATATCGTGTGGGATCAGCAGATAGTTCAGGAACTAAACTGACTATGAATCCAGGCAAGTTAGCTCAGATTGTGCTTATGATTAATAGTGAAACATAATCACTTTTATTCGGGGTTAGTCTCGAACAGCAAAAACTACATTGTAAATCTACTTGCCGGCGAGAAATTCTCCCTCAAGACAATCACTACGTGTTTATTCATGCGCGTGGTTTGTTTTCGTAGCTTTTCAAGGTATGTTTATTTATTGTAGCGTTGGGCGATCACGATCAATGCACGGTAGCTTTATAAGGTTGTAGTGATGGAAGTATTGGTTTCTGTACAGTCGTTTCTGACAAATAAAAATCTGTTGAGAGTCGTTTAGAGCTCAGTGAAACTAAGATCAAGATACTACCAGTCTATTTGTATTTATTTTATACGTTTGCTGTTAGAACCGCATTTTGAACTGATCCTTGCTGTATTTTTCATTGCATTTCTATCGTTCAGTTAAACTAAAGAATGGCAGCGAAAGACAACTTTCGTCCTTGCCATTGCGCTCGGTTGGTGTTAACTAAACACAATCACAACACCAAGCAATCAGTCCAATGCAAGTCTCTTTTAGCCAGCTCTTTTAGACGCTTTATCGGGGAGTTGATAACGAGACCTTACAGCAAATGTTGTTTTGTAGATCTATTTAAGACAATTTGTACTTTTTATCATGACTTGTAGTTGGTTGTAGCTCACCGCAAAAATTGCGAGATTTAAAGTGATCGGCACCGCCATTCAAATGTTGATCAACAAAGAGGGAACGCTGAAAATCGTCAATATTCCAAAATACGAAATTGTGCAGAGTGTTTTCGTGATTCCCGGCAAAAAATTAAAGACCCTTGCCAATGTACCTGGATATCATTTTGATAATCCATCATTGAAGGACGGATCTTTAATTTGCTTTAAAAGGTGAATATATTTTTAAACTGATAATCAGATTTCGGGCGAAGGGCGAATTTTCACAATGACGGGTTGTCAGTAGAGATTCAAGCTCTTGAGAAAAATGTTTATTATTGTAATAAATGTTTTTCTTTATATGAATACACCATGGAAGCAATTAGAAATCAAATTTGTCAGTAGTAGTGTCAGACGTTAGTCCTTAGATAGAAAAATTGATAGATTTATACAAATTGATGCACTACGGCTGAACTTTCTACAAAAAGGACTATGATGTGATTTTGATGTGATTTTATGAAACTGTGTTCTTTCGAAATAAAGCTTCCTTTCTACGGCACTACGAAATCATATCGAACGAGTCCATGGTGACCCAATATAACAATAAAATAAAAATCAACAAAACTATCGGCCCGGTTATTGTTGTAGCCAGTATTCTAAATTCTCACTACTCTTCTTCACATATTTCTCATACAACTATTGAGTAGAAATTGGAAATTCCTATATGAAACATTGAGCGGTTATGATCATTTTCAAAAGACTTACTAGCAAATTTTAAAAGTAAAACAATTAGTGTGTTCATATAAAAAGAAAAGATTGATAGCAATAAAGGATCCATTTATAAGAGGTTCCTGAGTATGTTAAATCCAAAAGAATGGTGACTTAATCGAAGTCTAGCTCGACCTCTACTATCCGGTACCCTTAAAATTATGTAAATGATGTTACCCTCTACAAATAGGCCTCGTGTGAATGGTTCGACTCGAGGTCCTCTAGCACAAAGTTGTAAATTATTCTCCATTGGATGTAGAAAGTTGGTGGTCAGTAAAGACTATATATAATCATTATTATTATTATTATTACTGTTATTATTATTACTATTATGATTATTATTAATAACAGCTATTAACCAATATCGGTTATGTTAACCGAAAAAGGTGCCCTATACAAATAAGCCACATGTAAATGGTTAAAGATCATCTAACACAAAGTTGAAAAATATTCTCTAACTTCTTCTTAAGTAGCTCATTGTATGTAAAAACTAGTGGTTAGCAAAGACTATCATCATCATTATAGATAGTTAGTTTTGGCCAAAATTCTTCTTCTTCTTCTTCTTCTTCTTCTTCTTCTTCTTCTTCCTCTTCTTCTTCTTCTTCTTACAAATTAATGTCTACTTCTCAAAGGTCGGATTCCGTGACTCATGATATTTCGCTGAGGCATAACAGCTTTTCAATGTGTCATTGAAATCTAGCAAAATGGGATAAAATGCACCCGTATCTAGAACACATTTTAAAACATAACAGATATGTATAAATAGATGTTATGGTATATGTATTAAAGTGTGTAAAAACCGAGAAAACCACAAAATCATGTCTACGGGCCTAGAAGCGGCATTTACTCCATCGGTGAGTTGCCATGAATGCACTATTTGGACTGGTTTGCAGCTAATGCACATTTATAGCATTTCACCATGGAGTAAATAAACCCCTTGAAGTATAGTCAAAATGCTGCTGTTCAGTTTTTATTGCTTTAGGGAAGTTGGATTGAGCCAGGTTATCGGACTTTCGCCATGTGCCAGTAGTTAGCCAATTAGCACGCGCTGCCTTGCCTTTTTAACAGGCATCATCCCAGAAGGCATAGCGGGGCAAGTAATCAGCACTAGGTTTTCCTTCAGTCGCTCAGTATACGAATTCCGTAAAGGATGATACAAAAGAGAAAAGTTCTGGTAAGGATATCAGTCAACAAAGGGGTGGTTAGCTAGCCCATTTACAACTGTTGGTGACAAATGTGTTCAAAGATAATGAGTTTTCGAAGAACTCGATGTATCTGGGCCTAACTGAAAAAGCAACGATTGAAATGTAAAAATGGCGGTTATGTTTAGACATGTTCTCGCGCGCGAGGTGTTCTGGGTTTGTAACGTATGACCAGTTCAATCAGGCGTTCCTGGCGCGCAAAAGAGAGGAGGATAGGCTCAATACAACAGACTTGTTGCTGTATATAGTCCATGTGAAGATGCTATCAGTATGCACCCTTGTTATAAGTCAGTCCTATCAGTTGGACGTTTTTACAAACCATCATTAAATCTTACAACGGTTGGGGTCAGGTTACATTATTTTGATGTTAGTATTAACGGTGTTAGTTATTAGTGTTAGTCAGTACTACAGTGTTTATTAGCGTTTGTAATGAGGGTGAATTCATAGTGTTTTCGCATGGAAGATTTGCCGTTTTCGCCTTGAGGAGTGAATACACTAAAAGTTGACGCTTTTTTCTTTTTTACAGATGGTCGAGGAAGAGGAGAGTGATTTTCCCACAGCGCCCACCCAAATTGGAGGGAAATGAACTATTTCAGCCATGCCAAGACGTTGGCACACAAGCATAAATCAAAAATGATTGCTCAACACGAAAACTTGACAGACACTCTTCACGCTGTTGGTATTGGTGGCGATCCTTCGCCACTCACACCTGAAGCAAAATTACGACACGAAAATGTGGCCCTATATATGTTCATAGGGTTAGTAGTAGCGTTTGTATTTATCAGTAGTATCATCATAACTGTGGAGCTATACAAAAATGGAAAGTGTGCAGCCAGATTAGGAGGAAACAGAACGAAAGAAAAAGGAATGAAGAGGCTAAATACGGACGACGATTCAGAACTCGAGATGGAATCTTTAAACTTAAAATGAAAGATTTGCACGTGGTTGTAGAAAGATGTAGTGTGATTTATAAAGGAAAAAAAAAAACAATTTAACATCAGAAAAATTTGAACAAGAGCCACATCTCAAGCACAGGGTGAAAACTGGAACGCACTTGGTTGGTTGTAAATTGATTTGATATGGGACAGCACAGTATATGTACAAAATTGTCTGCAAACTCATGCCAGTTAGACGGTCATCCAGGTCAAGTATACTGAATACCCAGAGTTTGCATTTTATGATTCGGGTAAAGAAACCAACATCATACATGTTAACAGATGTACTAGTGGATCATGTTGCAAAGTTACACTGTGGCAACTGCCACTAGTTCGGTTGTTTACAAAAGGGAAAGTTACGTTGGCAATAGATGCAACCAGTACACTATAGTATTAACCGGCAGTACGTCGGATGCAATATAACGATTCCACCGTGGAAACTTGCGGTCGGTATGGTGCAATAAAATCTAGCAGTTTGCCTCCGTTGCATAAGGCAGCAGTTCGGATGCAATGCAACTAGTTCTTTTCCGTGGAAACTGACAGTAGCTCGGATGCAATTCAACCAGTTCACCATTTTGGCAACATGCAGCATTTCTGGTACAATGTAACTGGCTGGCCGTTGTTATTGCCAGGAAAAAGAGTGTCCGATTTAAGAACAATATGCATAGATCACACTGTGCAATTTGAGAAAATTGACACATAACTAAATGGCTCAACATCATCTCCTCGGTGGACACAAGCTCTAACAAAATACCAGGAGTGCAAGTGATACCAAGTCAGTTCCGTGGCAACCGGAAATACTATGTATGGAATGCAATGCAATCCACTCAGTAGCTAATCGTGGTTAACAACCTACACACACACACAAAGGACATGCTAACCATACAAGGCACACTTCAGCCAAGTAATAAAATGGCGCTGGTGGTAACTCTTCTTCCGTCGATTATATCAAAACTGCTTCCGGCGAACCGAAGGCAACAACAGTGCCTGTTTACCCATATCCGCTAATCTCCCGTCCAAATCATCCGCCATCTGATTCATGGACGGTCGGCATTGCTAACACAATTTATCGTCCATTACAAGTTGCATCGAGAGAACCATGGAATAATAGTTCTCTTGCTTATTGGCCTTTGAAACATTACGCCAAACTAATAAACATAGCTTCCACCGAAGAGAACTCCGTTTGTGTTAATAGCACGTGAGCAACGGGCAATAACAAACTATGCAAACAATAGTAAATTATGGAAATTAAGGAGAATCGCCACGAATAATACAGAAATGTTAGGCACTTGCTTCCCCGTGAGTAACTGCGAATGTATTGTGTTAGCGAATGATGGGAAATGATGATGAATAATGATGGAAAATGATAGCAACACCGGCGACGATTCCAATGAAGGTTTATCGTGCAAGAATTGCACTTCTACATAAAATCCAATGAAAACAGAGAGGCTCTTCTCTAGATTTCAGAACGAAAGACCCTATTGGATCTTTGACAATAGCATTAGGAGTAGCTGACACATTCTGACAATACGTCGTTGTATATTTGTCTAGGATGGTTGGGTGTGGGACATTTATATTGTATTTTTATCCAATAGCATCTCTCGTTCTCACAGCAGAAACTGACTTAATGAAAACCACAGCGAATGGCTGTGCTTTGACATTTTGTATTTTAATTTTTTATAGAAACACTTTTGTACAATCTTTTTATATAAACATTCCCGTGATAAATATGTTTTCATCGGTAAACGTTGTGGTTTTCATCGAATCGTAAAAACAAGGAAAACATTTCTCGGCTCAAATTAAGAAAATGAGGGAAACTGCTAATGATGCTTAAATAAAAAGCCACGAAACAGATTTAAAAGATGTGAAAAGCCAGAGAGCAACTGATAAAAAGATCACAGGATATTAGTTTTGTTTAACACTGAGGAAACAACTGCCAGTCTAATTCCCTGCAAGTTACCATCTTCAAACAGCGTGTTTCCAGAGGATCTGCTTTGTCAATCGTACAAATAATTATAACTAGCTGCCTCGCATGTGGGAAGCGTAACAACTCAAACACTCAAATAAATGTTATCATTCTGGCATTGTGAAATAGTATGACAGCTCTAATTCGCTCCTTTAAAGCTAAACTAGTACGTCTTGAACTAACGGCCTTCAGATGATATATTTCAGTTCATTGTATAAATACAATGCAGGACGACCATGGTTCCTTCCTCGCTTCGAACGTATTAGTCTTTTCAGGGTTTCAACGCGTTTCAACTTAGTAGTATTTAAATTCTATTAAAATCAGCCCCATTTAAGGCAAAAACCATCCATAACATAACATAACATAACATAACATAACATAACATAACTTAACACAACACAACACAACATAACATACATAACGTAACGTATCATATCATATAGCACAGTATAACATGACGTAACACAAAGTAACAACAGAAAAGAACAAAACAAAACAGAAAAGAACAGAACATGAAAGAACAGAACAAATAAATAAAACCAAAACAAATCAAACAAAACAAAACAAATCAATCAAAACAAATCAAAACACAACACAACTCAGCAAAACGAAACGAAACGAAACAAAGCGAAACAAAACAAACTGACAGCAAGAAAAAGAAACAAAAAGTACCGAAAAGAAAAGAAACGAAACAAAAGTAACATAACAAAACAAACAGAACAGAACGAAACTGAGTAACAAAACAAGACAAGACAAAACCAACTGATAAAATTA
The DNA here is from genome assembly GCA_025403605.1 of Parazoanthus darwini. Classification (NCBI taxonomy): domain Eukaryota; kingdom Metazoa; phylum Cnidaria; class Anthozoa; order Zoantharia; family Parazoanthidae; genus Parazoanthus; species Parazoanthus darwini. The sequence continues at coordinate 10,984 of JAOBYF010010349.1, forward strand.
AAACCAGGAAAAACAACGAAAAACAATACCAAACAAATAAAATAAAATAAAAAAAAAACAAAACAAAACAAAGTAGTTTTCAGCTAAGGATCCTTTAACATGATGAAAGTTACGAAAAACGTGTTAGAATAGAAACATTCCGTTGTTTTATGTCAGCAAAACCTCAAAAGCAAAGCAAAACAGGCCATTGTCTCTGGAGTCTATTGATTTTGAAAAAACGTAACTTATTTGATATTATGAAAGTATTAGATCAATACAAACTGCGGCGTGTGTAATTACCTCGTGTTTGTCAAGGGCTAACCCTTCAGATCCCTTTCGAAATCTTAGAACGTTTTGCGTATGTTACACGTTGATCAGCGGTAATAAGTGTAAGAGAATAAAGCAAAAAAGTATCCTACATGTAATACTTGGCATGCCGATAGTTCACCAGGGGGCTGTTTCCATACAAAATTCTGCGCATGCGTAGGCCTGTTGTTAAAACTAAGTCATTTAATATTAGCACAGTCAGAAAGGTTGAATATCGTAAGCTTGAAACTTGCCAACTTTTTTTGCTACGTGACCTTTTCTACTCATTACTCCTCTTTAGGGGTAATTACTGAACAACACACCGTATGTATATGACTTGAGTATATAGGCCGCTCGAATACATATCAGACTTGTCTGACGCGCTTTCTGCGTATGCTCAACGAATATTTTAAACAACCAATACGAAAATATTCTTAAGGTTCTTACAATTATTTAAGTTAATTAATGGAATTATGACTCGTTATTTTATCAATTAATTGCCAGAAATAACGAAAGGGGTGAAGTGCTTGAAAGGATAGGCCCGAACAATGCCTGTAGAGTGAATTGAACGCTGATCGAAATTAGAGATTAGAAAACAGTGATTTTTGCCCCACCTAGCTATGTCACAGTGACACGTGGCCGATCCACAAGTAAGTTGTGGACTCTGATAAATTCTGAACGATCTTGATAACGTTTACACCAAATGAACCGGCTTGCTGAGAGCAATTTATCAACTACTATAATTTAACGAGACTGAGCCGTTAAGAAGGTATGAAGCCGGATATATATATACAAATCATGATAGTGAGCTTGTAAAAAAGGGCCTGTAATTTTAACCAAATATCGTGTGAGTCGGTAACTTCTTAAAAGTAGCAACTTGTACAGATCGACCTTGATGCGGATTAAGTCAAACAATAAAGCGCACGCTACGCTTCTACTGAACAGTAACCCTTAATCAAACTGTCAGGGTTGTTGGCTGAAGGTTATGATTTTGCAACTGTTTTCTGGAAGTTTTATTGATTGTGAGTAATCCAAATCCTTTGTGCAGTGCTCAAACAGCGGTAGCATGCAAAGGAATCAATAAATCAATTCCTTTGATGAATGTGAACGACAAGATGAAATGTTTCTGGTCTTGGCATTCCAAACAGAATAACTGGAAGACAATACAACAGCTATTCATGAAAGAGACTAAAAGCCGGACAAAAAATAAAAGGAACACTCGAGTCAAAAAAGAGTAAACATGCAAACAAACGATGAGAGACTAACAAGATAGAAAATAAAATGAACAAGTCATCAAGAGTGAAAAAATGAGATTTGGCTTCTGGCAGACGTGTTGCTGGAAGAACCAGGGGAGAATCGGGAAGACGGAGGGTTCACCTCAGGGGTATATGAGGCGCGCTTCGTGAAATTCTTACCCGTTTTCAGAACAAATTTTACGAATTTAGCTTTTCTTTATCCGGTTTCAGACTCTTCGCTCAGTTTCCGCGCTAGTACACTTCTGTTGGTGTTGTCTACTTTTGTCTGCAAACATTTTTACGCTTCCTTTGGTTTCATATATGGCATTTTCTCAAACGTTTTGCATTGTGTGAATTTTTTTCTTCGCACTCATCGATCGTTTTTCAGTTGTAGACTCTTCTATACACCCCACTTTCCCCCCTTCTCCCAACAAAACTAAATGATCTGTTCCCTACTACCAGAGATTTGTTTGAGGCTGGAAGAGCCTTATTTCTCGTAACACAGTGTTAAGATAAAAGAAGAAAGTTTTAGAAAAATTTACATCTTGAAAATAGTTTACTATGAGTTAGGAGAGATCATGGGGAACAGTAAAGGAGGGGAGGGTGCAGTGACAACATAAGTTACTCGAAAGCACACACCAACCATGTTCTTAAGCCTGGTTTTCATATAATCACCCGGGTCGTCCCGATCTTCTCTGATATTTATGAAACAAAAGGGCAACCGGAACTAACCGGACGCGTTTGTTGTGCCGCGCGGTCGTCTGGCGAAAGACGTACTGAACCCGACAACATTCTTTTGACACGAAAACTACTTTCGATTAAATGGCGACGGTAAATCAGAGAGCGATTGTCACTGTGTGCGGTATTAGTATGATCTGTAAATTATAAGCCGGTTTATATTTGCAAATTTTGCTGGAGAAGGCA
>JAOBYF010010460.1:0-13426 GCA_025403605.1 Parazoanthus darwini
TATTATTATTATTATTATTATTATTATTATTATTATTATTATTATTATTATTATTATTATTATTATTATTATGGTGAAGTCCAAAGACTTCTTTTGCACTATTTAAAATTGTTATTTTTGTTATAATGTCTAATTGACTTCGACAACTGCACATTAACGATGGTTAAGGGGGCGCATTTACTGCTGAATCTGTAGATTTCGACTTTTCACAAGTTATTTTTATGTTAACTATCCAGGAAATTAAAATTAAGATCTTTATCTACCATAAAATACTTTTGATTAATCGCTAAGAATACCAAGGCTCGATGTCGGTTACTTTACGTTCCGGACCGGAACATGTGCATATCTGAACAGTGCCAGTTAAATGACATTTTAAATTGAAACCTATTTTTTGTCAACAAAATACCCGTTGAGCAACGCAAAATCGTGAAAGAACCATTTAGTTGCAAACACAGAAATTTAGAACGGCCAAGTTTGGGGTTATGTCATGATTGTTTGTGGTATGATAAATACATACATCTTGTAAGCCTCGATTGCTCGGTCCGTACGGCAAGTTATGGACCGAGTTTTTTTCTTCCTTTTATGGCCCAAACGCGAAGCGCGCGGACCATGAAAACAAGCAAGGAAAGACGAGGATCAGTGACTTGCCGTACGGACCGAGAAAACGAGGCTAATAAGATGTTTATTATATGGCTTTGTTGAAGCAAGTGAGGCCGGGAAAGGAACGAAATCACTTGAAGCTGTGTCTATGGTTACTTCAGGGCACAATTTGATTTCGAAATTAGGCAAGTCGTCGTCGTCGTAAATAAAACACGGCTACTAACGGACCTGAAACTGACCAACCACAACGCGCGAAATCAGTCAACCATGTAATAAATATGTTAACACATCAATATGAACAAAAGCTAAACTGGCTGCATGTGGATGCTTCTTTTTGTATTTCAGATATCGAAACCGAAGACAAGTCATAAGGGCAATTCACGGTATAAGATACCCGCAAGGAGGCACGAGAACTGGTCGAGCCCTCTTCTACACGCTGAAATATTTGTTCGCTCGCTCTCGCCGTAATGTCCCTAAGGTGCTTATGGTACTCACTGACGGAAAATCGCAAGACAGCGTCAGCGGCCCCGCAAATAACTTGCGTCGCGCCGGCGTTAGAGTCTTTGCCATTGGCGTTGGAAAAAGTTACAAGATTAAACAGCTGATGAACATAGCTTCAAGGAGAAAATCAAGACACGTCTTCACTGTACACTTTAGGAATTTGAGGTCCATTATACGAATCGTTAAGAGCAGGATTTGCAAAGCGCATCGGCCTGGGCCAGTTGTATGGCATTACAAGTGGATGGGCTGTTTCAAGGATCGTAGTCGAAGGGCTGTTGGTAGAATGATCGCAAACTATCGTGGACACAAGAACGCTGTACGAAAGTGCGCGCTTCTGGCGAGGAAAAAGCGTTTCACATTGTTTGCCGTTCAATACGGAGGCCAATGTTTTGCAGGAAGGCGCTCGAAATACTATAAGTATGGGCGCTCGAGGAAGTGCAAGGGTGGAAAAGGAGGTTCGTGGGCAAATGACGTCTACAAGATCAAGAAAGGTAAGCATACCGATTTTTAACGGAGTATAGACCATACTCACAAATGGCGGCCATTTTAATATTCTTTTGTCTCTATTTAAATAAGCCTCACTAGCCTCGTTCAGGTTAATATATTCTTTTGATTTTTTGACTTAAGAACGAGGCTAGTGAGGCTAATTTAATTGAAAACAAAAGAATATTAAAAAAGCCGCCATTTATGAATATGGTCTATAGTTTTTAGTAAACAACCAATCTGTCTGTCTGTTTGCCTATCTATCTGTCTAATTGATTTTGTATCAAAAAAACTATTAAACAGATGACATTACAATATTGGTCGCAAAAAAATTCGTTCTGTATTATCTATGTTTTTAATCTTAATGAGTGATATAATCGTTTTTCAAAATGTTTATCAAATAAATTTGGAAGAAATTCTGTCTTGTCATGAGTAATGCAGATGAATGTATCGCTATCTATAAGCGAATATATAACGATGTAAGAGCCAATCACACTCGTGTGTTTTCAGAATACCTCGGTAAATTACTACTAAGATATTTTCAGTACCAAATTTGTTTTGTTTCATACCAGCTCCAAAAGCTTGCAGGGAAATGTTGATTCAGCTCTAGAATTTCTTAAATGGCTATCTCTATTATCTCTTACAGAAGAAACAAACATATACCAAATAACAAGTGTCACAGTTTTTAATGGATATTTTCAAGTGACTTATGAAACAGTATCAAGAGCTAAAATACAAAGCAAACAAAGTAATATTGGACTCAAGTCGCTAAAAAATAATTTTTACAATGGTGGATTGTTTCTTTATAGTTTTACTTGATTTCTATAAACAGTTTGGAAGATTTTACACGTTTTATAGGTTTTATTTATGCTTGTAATTTTATCTTGAAAATGTTTTAACTCGGACATTGTAATTTACCGTTTTAAATAAAATACTGTAGTATTTTTTGCAGGTTCTCCCTTTTGATAACAGTCCTACGAACTGACGATGCTAGCTACCCTGTATTTTTAATTAAGAAATAAAAAATAAATCAGCAGAAACTTGATTGTGGATGCCCGCAAACTCATTTCATTGACGGCAAGATCGACAGCTGTCAATGATGCAGAACATCCAATTAGGGAAATTACAAAACAACCTAATGTTAATTTTTTAATTCCAAGGACCTTATCGCCCCAGACCCGGACCACCTCCGCGGCCAAAGCCCAGACCACGTAAGTGTCGCATTGTCAGTTCTATCCAGCTATTTAACATAAACGTTAAAATATAATTTAAAATGTACTTTAATCAACTGTTTATTGTGTAGTTATATGGATATGTCTTGTTCATAAGAAAAGTGTGAGACAACTAGCAAGGTACTTTACGTCCTATTGTATGCTCATACACCCCATTGGTGGTAGTCTGGGAGTAGTAAGGGATACCAAGCAGGGGACCTTGCGTCCTATTGTATGTTTACACGCCCCTTGGGTGGTAGGTAGGGACCATAATCTTTAAATTTTTAAATTCAAAACTTACCTTTTGTTTAACGCAGTGAGTATTATATGAACATGCGCGTTATCAAATGCCATTTAATTTTAATTTCCATTATTATTAACAATGTTGTTTATTGTCTTAATTGGTAAATATGTGTACTGAAACCAGCTAAAACGCCGTTTTTTATGAATTAACACAGTAACACGATCAAGAATTGAAGCATACTGGTGTATGAAGTTTGCTAAAGTTATAAATGAGCGTATGGAATCATTGCTGTAGAAGAGCCTTGTCACACGGCCAAAATCCGACACATTTGCTCACATATTCAAATTTCCACAGCATATTTTAACCCTTGCAATAAGAATGATTTGAATACTTATTCGTTATATCGGGAACAGTTTTTGATCAGGGATTCGCACTGTATCATTGCGGGTAAAATAACTAACTTGAATTTTAGTTTTAATTTTAGTTTTAATTTAAATTTCAGGTCGCGTTCGTCCGCGGGTAGTTTACCCTCTGAACCGATTGTATGGCAAGAGAGAAAAACGGAGGCGAAGCCGACCGGCAACCTTCAGCGGAGTTCGCTTCGCCCCTGGCCCTTTTAGAAGACCGGGCGCCTCTGTAGAATTCGCAGGTCGCAAAAACAGTTTCATATAGCTACCAAACTATCGAGGAAGACTGGACACGAAGAGCTCCATTACGATTATGGCCTGGGTGTATCACATGGGTAGGGCTGGTCCGATCCTGAACTATGACCGCAAGGCTTGGGGAGTTCATTTCTGGATGGTTTCAAGCAAGACCCTGTTTGTACGTTTCACCAAACGCGGAAGACAAAAATCTACTCCGGCTGTTGTTGCATACATGCGGCCAAAACGATGGCATCTTGTTGCAGCGACTTATAATGGAAAATCTGGAGTAGCGAGGCTGTTTGTTGACAGGAGATTTGTTGCTGCTAAAAGTATTGGTCGCATACGTCTAGCTACCAACTACCCTGCCAGAATGGGTGCCCGGGTTGGCGACCGAAGATACTTCCGCGGAAGAATTGCGTGCTTCCAGCTGTTTGACCGCGCTTTGACTGCACGTCAGATCCTTAGAAGGAGAAGAGCTTGTCTAAGACGTGGTAAGTTAACAACGGTTCACAGTATGAGTCTCGCGGCGGCGAGACTGTGGTGACAGTATTCTCTGAGTGGTGTGACAACTACTAATAAGGGATAAAGGGCTGCTTTTCATTGGTTTTTGGAACAGATCGAAAGAACGCAGTCATTTATGACGAACGCAAAAGCATGGATTTGAATAGAAATTCATTGACTCTTGCTAATTCCAAGTGCGTGTACTTTAGTTTCAATTGATGAATGTGCAAAGCTCTATAGTTTGTATCTGTTTCTTTATTGAGGAAACGAACAGTGTTCAATGTTTGCATCTGTCTGAAGGCAAATAAAACGGAAAGCAAACATTAACGACCATATTTTACGGACAAACTGAAGGCGCTGTATTAGTCAGTGATGTAGGTCTTGTCGCTGTCATGTTAAGTACATCTATGGTTCGTTAAGTTACAAATTTGATCGACAAACTCGATTTTAGTTAGGTCAGAGACAGAAATTCGCAACGGCAGGTGAATTTGAAGAAGGCAGTTTTCAAGAAACAGGGCCTTATATTTTGATAGAGGTGGTCTTTTTATCAACAGAAAAGCTGCCCATTTGTATCCGTTTTTCGCAGTTCCTATGCTTCTATCTGCAGTTTTTTAAATCAGTCTGTTATCTCTCTTATCTATCAAATAATAGTTTCCCAAGTCTCGCCAGTTTATCTCTTTTTGGTATCACTTTTAAACAGTAAAGGAAGACAATAATTTTTATTAAGTATCATTTTAACACACTCAATTTGCTTTCTTTTTAGGTACAAGACCACACCCACCGCCACGCCCTGGGCCCTTCCCTCGACCAAGCGGACGAGGTAACTTCTAACTCACTTTGCTCTTGTTTTCAGCTTGTTTTACAGATTGTTGAACATCCATCACGTTTTTTGTTGTTGCTAAATTTAATTTAGTTTACTTTCGTTTAATGATTTTTTTTTATTTAATTCAACTTAACTTTATCTTCTCCCGATAGGGTCTTTTCAGAGATAAGTTGTAGTAAGAATCAGTAATGTTTGTCATACGTATGCAAAAACCCATACCGTTATGTTTTTCAGTTTGTCGCAAACGCCTTGACCTCGCTTTCCTCATTGACGGCTCTGGTAGTATCGAATATTACGGCCGCGGGAACTTCAAACGATGCCTCTACTTCGTCAAGAAAATGATTGCTTCGTTCCACGTCTCCCCTCGACATGTTCGTGTTGCCATCGTACTCTTCTCGTCACGCCCGCATCTTATTTTCGGCTTTAAACGCTACCGCAACAAATTTGGCGCTATTAGAGCTGTGAGTAGAATCCGATATCCTCGAGGAGGAACTCGCACTGGACGGGCGCTACGCTTTGTACAACGCAAACTATTTAGAGGACGAAATCGTCGCCGCCGCCGTGTTTTGGTTGTGATGACGGATGGCAAGTCGCAAGATCGTGTCCAAGGACCAGCGAATACTCTCAAACGGAGTGGAGTTGAAATCATTGCACTTGGTATTGGACGAAAATACAAAATGAAACAACTTCGACACACGGCTTCTAGTCGACGTCACGTGTTCATTGCCCGTTTTAGACGCCTTCGTTCTGTGGTGCTCCACATCAAGAGAAAAGTTTGCGGGAGAAGACCGCGCATCATTGGACGTAAGTAAATCTGCGGCTCGCTTTGAAAAATCATAGACAACAGAAACGCCTGGAATTTCTTGAAAACAAACTCTTGATTTTTTAAAGTTTCTTGCATAAAGTATTTGCTCAGGGATTAGTGTTTTCAGTTTTGATCGACTCTTACTTGTATTGTACATGCATGACTGTGTGATGTGATCTTCATCATTAAGAGGAGATTATTTTTCGTGTTTGAAAAATTTCAGTTCAACCTTTTTACTGTGTGCGACTTATTTGAAAAAGTTTTAAATCTAGAATTTTTACCTGACCCAAGAGGAGAAATTTTTACTATTTGCAAATAATAACTTGACTGTTTATAAGAAACAAATCGTGGAACCAAGAACACGATTCCCAAATTAAACTTTGGATACAAAATCTAGCGATAAAAGAATAATCTCGCTTCGTGGCAAGAAGATCATTACAAATCAATTCATGATGAGGCTTGATTTCTTGCATGCGAGAAATTCGGTAATGTTGTTGCAGCGTACTTATGTTAGAGGTAATATAATGCATCGTGGTTAGAAACACCAAAATAAAAACAAGGGGTGCTAACAAAGTTAGGGGAGATGCGTCTTTTCGATCAGATGGTGGAAAAACAAAGACATATCGACAAAATTGATAGATCTTTTAGACTCTTTGTTCAATATTTCGGTGTAATAGGCCTTACACTAAGTTTGTCGAAGTTATTGTGTACTGAGGCGATATATGAAACATCAAAAATCGAACGATAGATCAATCAATTTGGAAAGTTTAGTTAATCGAAAAGTCATACACCTTTCAACAATTCGGCTCAACTGCCACTCAGTAGGCAGAGTTTAGTGACCCATCAAGTCTACCGTTTCAACAGCAGTTTACAGCAACCGACCAGAACAAAACAAAGACTTAGAACGCATAGAGTTTCCAACTATTTAGCGAAATTTGAAATTTGTTTACCTCTTAAAGCATATTTGTTTTATCAATTTTGTTGAACTTCAGTTAACCTGCTTTAAAATCAGAGTCAATTTTATTGTTAGATATGATTTTAAGGTGTCTGATTACAACCATCACATTTTTAAATTAGAGACGGCGGAGTTTGCCTTCTTCTTTGGCGAGTGGGTCAATTATGTTTTTGGTGAAAAGCTCACAATTCAAGCGTTAACCCTCCGTTGGGGCAAAACTGCACAAACACTTAGTAAAAAGCAGTGTACTACATCGCATTTTGCTCGCGATAGTCCAGTTTTGCATTCCCAGCTGCCGCTGACTGCAATAACCATCGACTCATTTCTACAGCGTTAGCCTCGACTTGGTGTTTAGTATACATAAATAAAAGCGAGAACGATTAGAACTCCGAGCCTCCCACAGTACACAGAGTTGTAAACAGCTCGCATCTACACTGGAATATATGAATACTTAACATCAAGTCGAGGCTAACGCTGGGAGTCTGTAGTCATTTTAGTCAGCGGCAAACATCGAATACGAAACTGGACTACTGATTGCGTGGCCTAACAAGCATGCTGTCCCGTCATTAGCTGGAGGTGTCAGACCAAGGCCACGACCGAAGATATATCACTACGCGTTCCTCGGATGTTTCAAAGATAAACCTAAACGCAAACGAGCTATGCCCGTGCGTCTCATCCGTCTCAGAGGACGTCACAGAAGTTCGTTGGTGAGAAGGTGCTTTAGGATTGCGCTACGAAGAGGGTTCCGGGTATTTGGTGTACAGAACAATAAAGAGTGCTGGTCAGGCCGCCGAGCTCACAAAACCTACGGCAAATACGGTAGAACACGAAGGTGTAGGTGGTACACTGGAGGGCCGTTGGCTAATGACGTGTACCGCATTGGAGTGGGTGAGTGAGTTGCAAAGCAACTGACTACAGTAGAAAACGGTTTATAAGGACCGGGAGCAAGCTTAGTTTTGAGTAACTTAGAACTAGTTAAGGCATCGTTCTCTTGTAATGAATTGCCAGTTTACTTGTGGTGTGTGACCAATGACTTATGGTGTTTGTCCAAAGACTTATAGTGTATGTCCTATGACTTGTGATGTGTGGCCAGTGACTTGTGGTGTGTGACCAGTGACTTGTGATGTGTGACCAATGATTTGTGGTGTGTGACCAATGACTTGTGATGTGTGACCAATGACTTGTGTGTGACCAATGACTTGTAGTGTGTGACCAATAACTTGTGGCGTGTGACCAGTGACTTGTGGCGTGTGACCAATGACTTGTGAGGCCAATGACTTGTGGTGTGTGACCAATGACTTGTGGTGTGTAATCAATGACTTTTGGTGTGTGACCAATGACTTGTGGTCAAGTTAAAACCCATTGTATCTACTGTGTGTCATTCAGTTTATCTTGAAACTGCTCCTTGTGTGTTTCACAGTTTATATCTTTATGAACTAAGGCGTTCTAGTATCCGTAGCTTGGATATCAATTAGGTTTATGGGGTTTTTTCCAATTTGGTCTTGCCAGCTAATCTCATATACCTTGGTATAAAGTAGCATATCAATATGGAGGGTTTTTTCACAAATGCTGTGTTCGTTCGGATTCCAGATTACAAGTGTACATGATTTGATATTTAATAAACCTGATTTAATGCCCTGTTTTGCATTTTGTTCATTACTTGGAGGAACAAACGTGCTCCTATTAACTCTCGAATTGTTTCGTACTACCTTTTAACACGAGTTTAGATCATTTTTTTCCAAGATATCAAGCTATGGGAAGGGGCTGGGATGAATGATACTTATATGGTGTTTTATTTGGGTTTTTTAAACTTTTTTTGTGCAATGTAAAACACGACCACATCAGTTTTCGCTGCTTTAAATATCGCGTTAAAATAAATGCTACTAGCTTGATTTAATTTGAATTGATTAATTGAATGATTGACTTTCGCATTACGGATTGATTAACTAATAAATTGATTGGGCGTGCACGAATTAAAGTTACTCCGCTCTCAGTCATTTTCTGATTTTTTTCCAAAATTCTTCCAAACACGTTTTGAACGTCCTTACCACTTTCAAAAGACGCTTGTAATTAACCGAAACCGTTTAACTGTTGTCCTACTCTAGGTAAATATCGTCCCAAACGCAAGAAAGTTTACCACTACCGGTTTGTTGGATGTTGGAAGGATAAACCAAGACGAGCTCTCCGCAAACGATTGGCCACTTTCCGTGGACGTAATGCCGTTCGGCGATGCTTCATGACGGCTGTAAGAAAAGGCTTGAGAGTGTTCTCACTTCAAAATGGAAACCAGTGTTGGGGCGATAGTAATTATCGCAGATACAAGATTTATGGCCGCTCTAGGAGATGCAGAAAGTGGCGAGGAGGACCGTGGAGTAACGATGTTTACCGCATTGGAACAGGTATAAAACTTTGTGTACTGGTCGTTGGGAAGATGTTCCTAAACGCCTGCCCCTTTTAACCCTGAGTCTTGTGGGAAGTAGAATCAAGTTAAATTTTAGGTCTACAGCAGGGTTCGAAATAACGGCCGGAATCACCGAGGCCATGACCGATAAAACTTTTTTAAAAGACTCTATGACCAAGTTAGATCCTATTTGGCCAGCACTTTTCCTACTGTAGGCAGATACCGCACCAAGATATCGGCCTTGTGCAGCTAGAGGTCACATGGTATAAAACACGCCATACTGGAGGGCAAAAGAATGTGCAAGAGTCCACTGGGAAATGTAAAACCAAGAAAATACACGCTTTTCATTTTGGAGTCTTGCACATTAATTTGCTATCCAGCATGGCGTATTTTGTACCATGTGACTTCTAGCTGCACAGAACGGCTAACGGGTTTTACCCGGGTGACCGGCAAGAACATAGCATATGGCCAATACTATAAACGTATTGGATTTAGTCGCGTCCAATATGACAAAATATATAAGTCGAGTCAGATACATTGGGCGAGACCGAAAGTCGAGCCTAATATATTTGTCGAGACTTAAATATTTAGTCAGATTGGACGCGGCTTAATCCAACAAGTACTTTATTATTCGAACAGAAGAAAAGAATCGTTGTTTCCGAAAGGATGTTGCGATAATCATGTTTGATATTGATTTGAACTGGTTCGTGTGGTCTTGTCTTTTGTTATATGGCAATGATATTTCGCGCGTTCTGATTGGTTCTTGAGCTTGTCTGGACGCACGTCATGTCCCACGGGCACTAGGGGTTATTGTTTATGACCTTTATACGCCCATGACTGGATGTGAGAGGTTAAAGTAGATTTTCCGCTTGCATGATGACAAAAAATAGAATACTTATTAACTTCGAATGTTCGGTCTTTATTTATATCAGTCTTCGGCTTTGACACGTTGGTCTCGCTATCGCTCGGTCAATACAGCAAGGTCTCAGCATACAAACCTGACTCTCGGTTAATAAGTAGTTAATATTGATTTCTCGTGTCTTTTGATAACCAGGTCGTTACAGGCCAAGGCCTCGACCCAGGCCACGACCGCACCGCCGTCCAGCAAAAGTGAAACGATACTATTATAAGCATCTTGGATGTTACAACGACCGAAGACGAAGAGCAATGAAGAAATTGCTTTACAGAGGTGGAGCTCGAAGGGCAAAGCTCATTCGCTTGTGCTTCTTGCGTGCTTTGAAGAAAGGATTCAGGGCGTTTGGCGTGGAGAACCATAGGGAGTGTTGGTCCGACCGTTTCGCTCATAAACGCTATTTTAAATATGGTAAAACACGGCGTTGTAGAAGATGGACAGGGGGACGATGGGCTTTTGATGCGTATCGTATTGGAACTGGTAAGGAAATGTTTGTGCCTTTGCTGGCTTCACACATGTTCACACTGGTAACGTAAACTGAACAAACTCAAGTACATGCTCAAGTATTAGCACTAGAAAGTACAATGTTTCTTGCGCTTGTGAACCTGACTTTTAACGCAGCTTCGTTTACATGGAAGGAGCCAGTTAATCTTTCAGCATTTAAACGTGTCAGCTGTTATCTAATTAAAAAATATGTTAATAATAAAAACTTTATTTATCCACACTAATCTTTTAGTTTATACAACCTTTTTAAGATCCTGGAAACTAAAAAATAATAACCATACTAAATAAAAGTAATTATAATAATATATCTACTAGATAATTGATGCTAGTTTAATACTAAGTAAAAAATTAAATTCTAACTAAAAGCAAATTAAATATTAGGCTGTAAATGCTGAGAAAACCTAAAAATAAATAAGTTATAAAAGTCTCAATTTTTGTGACTGATAAAGTACCGCTTTGGCAGTTAGGTTTAGAGGTAATGCTTTTAAAAAAGCCTAAATGAAATTCCTCTGAGTGAGTATAGTATTGTACCGGAGTTGGGTTTGCTTGGGGCTATTCTGAAACAGAAATAGCAGGAGACTTAAAGTACACAACACGTGAGCATGTTTTTGTCTGGAAACTACCGATCTTTCTGCCGCAGTCAGATTTGTCGGATGTTCGTACGCATGGCATGCATATCATTATGTCGCTTGTGACGAAACGTACATTGCTTCCGCTATTTGTCGAAGAAAACTGTCGGGAACTGTCACTCACGAACCGACGACGTCCGACATTTTGTTTGAAAATCAAATGTGTTTCTTTTGGTCCCACCAACTTGTCTGGAACACCTCCACTCATTTTCTGTTCTCACCGAACAACAAATCGGCTGACTGCATGCCGACAAAAAATGAGGAATAGTTGGTAAATTGGTTTACATATTTAACCCTTAATAAGTATAATCTAAAGTTGGCTTTTTGTTTTGTGTTGACATTGTCTCAAATTTGCATTGCAGGCGTGTACATTTCGCCGCGCCCAAAAGTGCCTAAAGGTTACAAGAAACCCGCTCGCAATATCTATCATTACCGGTTTATGGGATGTTGGAAAGATCGACGTCAACGAGCTGTTAGATTTACCCTCGGAAGAGTCCGTGGAAAAGGTGCCATCATGACTTGTTTCAGGCGCGCCCTGAGGAGAGGTTTTTGGACGTTCGCAATACAAGCTGGAAGTGAATGCCGGGGTGATAAAAGCAGACGTACATACAGAAAGTACGGCAGAGCAAAGAACTGCAGAAGCTGGAGAGGTGGGGCTTGGGCGAATGACGTCTACCGGATTGGAAGAGGTGAGAAAGAAAGTCTGTTTCTTTGTTGAATAGTTGACGTAAAGGTTCGTGTTGTATGCATGCCTTCAGATGTTTCGGTTACTTGAAGTCTTTTTTGAAAGGATTTAGAATCAAATCAACCCGTTTTGTCTGCCTTTGTTTTATGGTATTACTCATGTGATCGATACCAAAATCGTTGGTAGAGTGGGGTGGAAGAATAATTATTCAGTACTTTATAAAAAATTTTACTTGGAAACAATTGCTCTTCCAAAACATGTCGAAAGGGCTAAGATGTTTTAGGCAAATTGTGGTTCAGGTGTATTGTTTTGAAAATCTTGAAGCGGACGTTTTTGGGCTGTCGAACGATGTAAATAATATCTATGTTCGTTTGTACATTTTTTTTAGTTCGTTTGTACATTTTTTTAGTTCGTTTGTACATTTTTAAGTTCGTTTGTACATTTGATCGTTCGTTTGTACATTTGTAAGATCGTTTGTACATTTGTTCGTTCGTTCGATTGTACATTTGTTAGTTCGTTCGTTTGTACATTTGATCGTTCGTTCTTTTGTACATTTTTTAGTTCGTTTGTACATTTTTTTAGTTCGTTTGTACATTTTTAGTTCGTTTGTACATTTGATCGTTCGTTTGTACATTTGTAAGATCGTTTATACATTTGTTCCTTCGTTCGTTTGTAAATTTGTTCGATCGTTTTGACATTTGTTCGTTCATTCCTTGTTACATTTGTTCAGTCGGTCACTCGTTATTCGTCATTCATTATTCGTTCGTTTTTTCACTCATTCGTTCATTCCTCCGTTACCAAAATACATTTTATAATTAGGCAGTGGTTTTTCATTACACATTATACGTTTTGAAACTGTTTAACGGATTTTCTGAAGAAAACGCTTATCGCGTGCTTAAAGCGATTTACAGAGTCAGAAATAATTAACCGGTAGTATACTCCACAAGGCCACCGTTTGTTATAAGAAAATGCGTTGACTAATTTTGATCAATACAAAGGGATCTGCAACAAGTTATAATTTCTAGTGTTGCATTTGAGTTTGATAAAACCTGCCACTTGCGTACGGTGGAACCAAATCCTTCACACACTTGAATGTCATAACATTAGGAGATTTGATCGTATCTCCTATACCGTTCGTGCGTGTGACAAAACTCTGCACCTTCTGTAGTTTGAGAATGGTTTTATATTTGACGTGTTCCACCATATAGAAGGTCTGTAAGCCTATTTTCATTCGTCAATACGACATAATTATTAAACCAGTCCGCTATATGTTGAATGAAATCCAAGCAGCAGTGAGTGAGTGACATGGCTTTTTGAGTCAACGGTAGGACAGCTGTTCTGCTTTTCAGCCCTATGTCTCTTTTATCTTTCGACCATCGTTTCGCCAATCCCAATCAATCATTGCTGAATTGTTGTAGTTGTATTTGTTGTTGTAATTTACTATTTTTAGTAATATTATTATTATTATTATTATTATTATTATTATTATTATTATTATTATTATTATTATTATTATTATTATTATTA